>PVKC010008306.1:0-28242 GCA_004027635.1 Crocidura indochinensis | reverse complement strand
AACACAATAATTGTGGGGGATCTCAACATGGCTTTGCCAACACTGGATAGGTCAACTAGACTGAAACCCTCAGGTCTAGAATATACTAGACCTGAGAAGAGAAATGGAAGAAAGAGGCCTAGTAGATATATATAGGACACTCCAATCCCAAAAACCTGGATACACATTCTTCTCCAATGTACATGGAACATTCTCCAGGATAGACTACATGCTGGCACATAAAACATACCTCCATAATATCAAGAGGATAGAAATCTTGCAGGCTACCTTCGCTGACCACAAGGCTCTGAAATTATATGTGAATTCCAAAGGGACACAGAAGAAAAACTTTAACACCTGGAAGTTAAACATTTTCATACTTAATAACCAGTGGGACTGAGGAATTACTTTCCCCAACTTTAAACTTTACTACTGAGCAATAGTTATCAAAACAGCATGGTATTGGAATAAAGACAGACCCTCAGATCAATGGAATAGGCTTGAATACTCAGAGCATATTCCCCAGACATACAACCACCTAATTTTTGACAAAGGAGCTAGAAATCCTAAATGGAGCAAAGAAAGTGGTGTTGGCACAACTGGCTAGACACTTGCAAAAAATTGAACTTTGACCCCCAGCTAATATCATGTATGAAGGTAAAATCCAAATGGATTAAAGACCTCGATATCAGACCCGAAACCATAGATATATAAAACAACACATAGGCAAAACACTCCAGGACATTGAGACTACAGGCATAATCAAGGAGGAAACTGCACTCTCTAAGCAAGTGAAAGCAGAGATTAACTGATGGGAATATATTAAGCTGAGAATCTTCTGCACCTCATAGGAAATAGCGCCCAGGATACAAGAGCCATCCACCGAGTGGGAGAAACTATTCACCCAATACCCATCAGATAAGGGGCTAATCTCCAAAATATACAAGGCACTAACAGAACTTTACAAGAAAAAAAAGACATCTAATTCCATCAAAAATGGGAAGAAGAATTGGACAGACACTTTGACAAAGAAGAAATACAAATGGCCAAAAGATGCATGAAAAAATGCTCCACACCATTAATCATCAGGGAGATGCAAATCAAAACAACCATGAGGTACCACCTCACACCACAGAGAATGGCACACATCACAAAGAATGGGAACAAGCAGTGTTGGTGGGGATGTGGAGAGAAAGGAACTCTTATCCACTGCTGGTGGGAATGCCGTCTAGTTCATCCTTTATGGAAAGTGATATGGAGATTCCTCCAGAAACTGGAAATGAACTCCTATACGATCCAGCTATACCACTCCTAGGAATATACCCTAGGAACACAAAAATACAATACAAAAACCCTTTCCTTACACCTATATTTATTGCATCATTATTTACCATAGCAAGACTTTGGAAACAACCAAGATGCCCTTCAACAGACAAATGGCTAAAAAAACTGTGGTACATATACACAATGGAATATTATGCAGCTGTCAGGAAAGATGAAGTCATGAAATTTTCCTATACATGGATGTACATGGAATCTATTATGCTGAGTGAAATAAGTCAGAGAGAGAGAAAAATGCAGAATGGTCTCACTCTATGCGTTTTAAGAAAAATGAAAGACATTCTTGCAATAATAATTTTCACTCACAAAAGAGAGAAGGGCTAGAAGTTACAGCTCACCCCATGAAGCTCACCATAAACAGGGATGAGTTTAGTTAGAGAAATAACTACATTTTGAACTATCCAAATAATTAGAATGTATGAGGGAAATTAAAAGCCTTTCTAGAGTACAGATGGGGGTAGGGTGGGGAGGAGGGAGATTTGGGACATTGGTGATGGGAATGTTACACTGGTGATGGGTGGTGTTCTTTACATGACTGAAACCTAAGCACCATCATGTATGTAATCAAGGTTTTTAAATAAAATAAAATATATTATTAAAAAAGCATACAATGTCATTAATTTGTCTATTCAAATATGAAATTGGACCATCAATTGTGTGTACTTTGGGAATATTTAAAAATAAATCCTCATGCACACTCAAAAAGTAATGGTAACTAGTTTTAACTAAATCATTACTATTTTAAATTATTGCTATATCACTGAATATTTTTCCAGTGCATAGATTATTGAAAAGTTTCTTAAAGCAAAATGTTTAGTTAGATAAAGATGAAAAAACCTTGGTCTAAAACTATGGTCCCCGAGTTCCAACTTTTGTATTTCTTAGTTAAATACTGCAAGAATTAAATACTATTTTATAAGAATTAATATATGTATTTTGATATTACATTCTTGAAGCTTTGTGATACTGATTTTTTCTAAAAGTGTAATATGTTTTCATATAACATTTTATTTGACTATCTATGCTAAAATGTTGTTTTGCCAACTGAACAACATCAGCTTAAATCTTGGAATATGCTAATGGGGAAAACTGGAGGACTGTAGAGGACAAGAGAAGTGTGATTATATTTGTATGGTACTGGTTATTCTATCTTCCTCGCAGAGATAGAGAGACAGAGATCTAGCTTTTCTGAAGATTAATTTTAAAAAGAATGATTCTGGCAGAAAATTTACATCTCAAAAATGCAGAGAATATCTATAATGGTTATGTTTTTTAAAAAAAGATATGTTCTGAGAAAAGAGATGGATAAAGGTCTTGACTTAGAAGGAAGTCTGTCTAAAGATTAGTCAAGCTGAGGGAAACTTAAGAGATGGCTTGGTCAATATCTATCAAGATCTACAGTTTCATAGGCAACACTGTATACCTTAATCATAAGTCATAAATACACCTTTTATTTTGTGCCTGTTTAGTGTTTATTCATATTTCACTATCATCTATACCATTTTGAAAATTTAGTACTGAAGATGTAAACATATAGTCAATGATAGTAAAATGCTTGAATGAAATAATGAAATGACAAGAATAAAAACATATTTGGGGGGGGGTTGTTGCTCAGAGGTTACTCCTGGCCATGTGCTCAGAAATCTCTCCTGGCTTGGTGGACCGTATGGCATGCCGGGTTCTCAAACCCGCTTTATCACATGCACCAACACTCGGCCCCATGTTTTCTTTTTTTTTCTCTGAAATTTATTAATGTATGTTTCCAAATAAACTAACTTATGTGGTGAAAAGGCCCTGTCATTTGAATCAGGTAAATAGAGCAAGAGAAAAAAAATGCTGACATTTTCTTCCAGACATTGAAAGTGCAACGTTACCCAATCATGCTTGTTAGGCAGGTAATATTTCCTGGGTCTCTGGGTCTCTGTATATATTTGACTGGTCATACCTATTGATTAGGAGGTTGAACACAAAATTGATAAATAGTATTTGTTCATATGACAAGAACCATTTGATGATCATGTTAAAATATTGGATTTTACAGTATATTTTAATTTATATAAACACTTAATAATTTAGTGAATGATAAAATTCTGAGTTTAAATTCTATTGTTCATGATAGTAAGATAAAAAGTGAAGTCATTTGTTTGTATGATACAAACAAAATTACAGTTATAAAGTATATTATGCAATTATAAAGTACAATCACACATGAATTTATCTGTTTTTTTTTTTGTAGCACCTTAAAACTAGTAAATTATACCGAATTCTTTAAACTTAAGTTTAGTTGATATTGGTGAATTTATTTAAAGTTTAACAAACTTGTAATTTTACATTAAAATATGTTTAGATATCTGAAACTGTGACATCCGAACATTTTCACAAATGGTAAGGGTTAGAGATGTTTCTGGAAATCTAGTTTGTAGGGTAAGTGGAACAACATGGATAGTTCTTCAGAATTCAAATCCTTGACAAATAACTTTATGTAAATTTATTAAATTTTAATTCTTTTTTTTTGGTTTTTGGGTCACAACTGGCAGTGCTCAGGGGTTACTCCTGGCTCCATGCTCAGAAATTGCTCCTGGCAGGCACGGGGGACCATATGGGGCACCGGGATTCGAACCGATGACCTTTTGCATGAAAGGCAAACGCCTTACCTCCATGCTATCTCCTGGGCCCCCCTAAATTTTAATTCTATTTTAAAAAATATATATACATAGAAGAGACTTTGTGAAAAGTAACTCAGAAGCAAGAAGAATCTTACATATAGTAGGGAATTAAAAACACTGATCTAAAAAAATTAAAAAAAAATAAAAACACTGATCTGTGAAGCGAGAGATTAGAATACAGGTCTTAAAGCAATAAAACCTTGCATGTGTCTGACTCTGGTTCCATCCCTAACACTACATTATCCCTGAACAATGCAGGGACTGACCCTGCCTCTCACAACCAGTACTAGCTTAACAACACTGAACAATACCAGGTCTGAAAAAAAAAAAGCACCTCAAAATTTAAAAGTAACAAATATAAAACACTGTTTCTTAATTGTTGTAATTTACTCTTTTTTCTCGTTATTAATCCATTATTCCTTCAGTATCAACATACATTTTTTTGTTTTGTTTTATTTTTTTGGCCATATCTGTTTTATACTCAGGGGTTACTCCTGGCTAAGCGCTCAGATCACCCCTGGCTTGGGGGGACCATATGGGACTCTGGGGGATCGATCCTCGGTCCTTCCTTGGCTAGCGCTTGCAAGACAGACACTTTACGTCTAGCGCCACCTCACCGGCCCCAACATACATTTTTGAAAGAGATAAAGATATGTTCTTAAAATTTAAAAATCATCTTTCTTTAATTGTTGTCACATAATAAAGTTACTCATTTTAAATGATGGGTTTTTGTTTGTATTGGGGGGAGCACATTTGGTGGTACTCAGGGCTTACTCTTTGGTCTGCACTTAGAAATCACACCTGGCAGGGCTTGGGGGGCTATTTATGGGATGAAAAGGATCAAATATGAGTTCGCTGCATTCAAGGTGAAAACTTTAACAACTGTGTATCCCTATGGCTCCAGTAAATTGAATTTTAATAATAAAAATTTATAGTGATGCTAATATTACATTTATACCATGTTCTTGAGTTCTACTGTGCCCCTTTTCAGGTAAACTCCAGTCCCAACTTAAACTGTTGACAACTACATTATTTTTCCTTTTGGATAATCTGCATGAAAGAATCAAACAGTGTATTTGAGCCTGGCCTCCTTCACTTAATGTAACATTTTTTGCGATGTATCTATATTGTTTAGTTTGTTCTTTTTATGTTGAATATGAGCATATCATAATTCAAAAGCCAATTTCTTATATACTGATTTTTTAATCAAGGATACATAAATAAACTATAAATATTTTAATATAAATCTTTATATGAATATCTGATTTCATTTCACTTGATTAAACTTCTACAAATGGAATTGTCTGATAATACAGTAAGTGTAGTGTTAAGCTACTTTCTGCTTTTCGAAAGTGCTGGAGGATTTTACACTCCTCCCAGCACTATATAAAGTTCCATTAGCTTTAAATATTTATTTGTTATATCAGTCACTTTATTTTAGACATTTTAATGGATTATCATGTTATCATTGGACTTTTTCATTTTTCTAATGCCTAGTGATATTGCTTAATTTCTTGGCTCTTGGCAATTCGTATCATTTTCTTTGATGTTGTATATGAACAATATATTCTGTTCAATTGATCTGCAAGTTTACATTCTCTTGAATGCAGCACTGCTTTTATAAATAGTATTGGAAAATTACAGTGCAATCCTTACATATTTTAATATGTAAATATTCATCCAAATATTTTCTGGATGAATGTTACTTTCAAACATCAATCAAAACAGAACTGAACGAAAACGAAGAGGAGGCCAGGGTTGCAACATGCCTCCTAGGACTGAACAGAAAGCCATGGATGCCTTTTGCTAATAGGCTTTGCTTTAGAGATTTCCAAAATGCCTCTTATTACAACATGTCAAAAGATTCCAGATTAACATACTATCAAATGGATTGGAGAACTGGATAGATATTTTCTTCATTTTTATTATATTTTAATAATTTTTGTAGGGGCGCACTTGGCAGATGTTTATGCCTGGCTCTGTGCTCAGTGCCAGGCAGTGAATCCTTGAAGCTAGGTCTGCCACATGAAAGGCAAGCACCTTACATGTTGTACTCAAGATGCTTCTTCCCTTCCCTTTCCTCTTTTTCAAGTCCCTTCCCTTTTTCATTTCCCCTGCTCCATCCTTCCTTCCTCCCCTTCTTTTAAATTTTCTTTTCCCTCCTTTTTTAACCCCCACCGCCCTTCCCTTCTCCTTTATATTCTCTTTTATTTAGTATTTTATAAGACACTCTATTGTGCTTTTTTACTCCAGTACCCTGCATTGAGGAAAAACTCCTGGTGAGGTCAGGATACCAGATGGGGTAAGAACTATGGAACTTAGATCAGCCATATCCAAGGCAAGTGCATACCACTCTGCCATCTCATGGTCCTGGACAGATATTTTCTTTTTTTTTTTTTTTTGGTTTTGGGGCCACACCCAGTGACGCTCAGGGGTTACTCCTGGCTACGCGCTCAGAAGTCGTTCCTGGCAGGCACGGGGGACCATATGGGAACCGGGGGATCGAACCATGGTCCGTCCTAGGCAAGGCAGCAGGCACCTTACCTCCTGCGCCACCTCCCGGCTCCCCTGGACAGATATTTTCAACTAGCAAAGCGTAAGTATTTATTTTCTCTTCACCTTAACATAGCTCTTAACTTGGGTGAGTAGAAATTTGACCTCATGAATTGTTACTGCCATGGTAATGTATAGTATGGAGTCCATCAAAGTTGGTAGAGGTTACCAAAATGAGTCTTGCTGCTACCTCTGAACTTTGACTCTATTTATAGTTTCTTGCACGCTGTTTCAGTGCTATAAATATAGAAATATAGGATTGTGGACTAGGTGTTTCGCATCCTTTTGTTTCCAGTCAAAGTATAGGCCATGGAAATCTCTTCCTGCTTGTAAGTAATCATTCCAAGGTTTGGTTTCTTTTTAGTAAACATGTCCCTCTGCTTTTGTCCCCTATTCTGATTGTTTTGTGAAATTTTCTATGATTAAAACTTGTTCTTTGTAGATTTCGCTTTGATTACACAAGGAATCAAGTCCACGTTTTCCTTATTTGTACTATTTGATCCCTCCTCTGTATAAAAGTTTTCCATTTTAGGTCATCAGTTCAAATCCCGGTGCCCCATATGGTCCCCTGTGCCTGCCAGGAGCAATTTCTGAGCATGGAGCCAGGAGTAACCCCTGAGCACTGCCGGGTGTGACCCAAAAAACCAAAAAGAAAAAAACATAAGTAAAAGTTTTCCATTCTTTCTCATTTTTCTTCCATTAACTCTTTGCCACTCAATTTGCAAGCATTTTGGTTCACTTATTGTTGTCACTGAATTTCTACTGGATGTTTTTCAGCCTTTTATTTTTATATTTTATTTTTTCATTCTTTACTGTATTGATGTGTTCAATTCATTTAATTTTTACTTCATTCTATTTTACTTTGTTATTGTATTTTTAAGTATTTAGAACACTATCTTACAGGGCTGAGTGATAACACAAAATAAAGGCCCTTACTTTCCCAACATACATTCTGATCCTGCTTCATTTTCTGAAACTACGTACGAGCATCACCAAAGATCACTGCTGAGGACCAAGAATAGCCTTCAAGTGACACTGTATGTGGTCCAAAACCTTAAACTCCAATAATTTACATTTTTCTTATCATCATTGAATTTTCCTCGACATCCTTGAGCAATGGAATATTATTAAAACATTAGCATGTGCTTCTGCTAATTCTCTCTTATCTGTAGTTTTGGGGTGCATTTTAAGTGATTTACAATTCTTGTAGTGGATAACAGTTTTTGCTCTGCAATAAATTTGGATACTTTTTGAAATCGATGGTATGCATCCTGAATTTAAAATTGTTGCTGTTGCAAGTTTGTAGTATTTTCTAAAAATGTGCATATTGGTGGCAGGAGTACAGCAGGTAGAGCATTTATCTTGCATGCAACAAGTTCAGTTTTGAGTCCCAGCACTTTATATTCTTCCCTGAGCACTGCCATAAATAAAACGTAAGTGCAGAATCAGGAGTAAGCACTGAGCACCCAATGCAAAATACAAAAGTTAAAGTGAGAAATTTATATTTACCCTTGTATTAGTTTGAATAACTCGTGAGTTCTAAGTTACTTTACATGTTTTTTTTTTTTTTTTCTGCTGTTGCTACTGCCAGGAACTTAGCACAGGGTGTTATAAATGTAAGTGATTAATAGTTGAGCCTCATCCCTGACTTGTAATTCTTCTATTTTTAAGCTATATTTCTCTGTCACAGCTGATTTTCTTTTTAGTCTAGTTTCTTTCTAGTGAATACTCTCACCCTTGATTGAGGATAGTCAAAGAATTCTTGTGGATGAAGTCTTGGATTATTTATGATATCATACTTATCTTTCTTCCTTCTTTCTTTCTTTTGTTCTTTCTTTCTTTCTCTTTCTTTCTTTCTTTCTTTCTTCTTTCTTTTTTTCTTTCTTCTTTCTTTCTTTCTTTTATTTTTTCTTTCCTTTATTCTTTCTCTTCATTCTTTTCCTCTCTTCTCTTTTCTATTCTTTCATAATTTTCCTTTCCTTTTCTTTCCATTTTCCCTTTTCTTTTTCCTCTCCTCTCATGTACTCTTATCTCTCCTGCCATCTCTTTTCTTCTGTCATCTCCTCTCTTTTCCTGTCCTATCATCTCCTTTCCTGTCCTCGCTTCTATCCTATCCTATCCTCTTCTCTCCTGTCCTGTCCTCTTTTTCTTTCCCCCTTCCTTTCTTTCCTTTTCTATCTTTTCCTTTCTTTCCTTTCCTTTCCCTTCCTATCTTTTTCCTATCCTTTTATTTGTTTCTATTTCTTTCTTCATTCATTCTTTCTTGCCACACTCATAGTACTCCTAACTCTGAGCTCAGTGATCACTCCTGGAAGATTGTTTTCAAGTAAGGTAAGTGTTCTAGCCTGAATGTCTCTGGGAAACATGTGTGAAGCTATATATCTAATTCAGGTTCGCTGCATGAAAAACAAGTGCTTTACAAGATAATTACTGTACTAGTACTATAATAGTACTATACTAGTTCAGTGGTCCCATCATCTTACAGTTTTTCAGTTGCTACTATTTTTTCAAAAGTTGCTATTACCAAACCTCAATGGATTTTTCTCTGTGCAAGTTAAGATTTAGCTAACAAAAAATTTTATTTTATTATTTTTTGCATTTTTTTATTTTAAATCAGTTTATTACAAAACATGAAATGCTTATATTGTGGAGCTCAATACAAATTAATGGTCTGTAAATCATGGCAACATTTTCTTTTTTTTTTTTTTGATCTTTGGCCTTTATTAATTACATTTATTTTTTTTAACTTTTTTTAAATTTTAATCATAGTGGTTTACATAATATTCACAGTAATATTCCATTTACAAATAATGCAGATTTCAGAATATGTCTTTAAATGTGTTTCTTTCAGATCATCTGCCTTGTTATTTTAAAGGTTTTAAACTCCCTTAATGCTAGTCATGCTTTTTTCACCTTGTAGTGCGTTCATGGAATTAGCCTCAGAAAAAAATCAGAGGTGATTTCAAGACACCTCTCTTATTTATCTTTTAATTAGAGCTCACACCCTAATGATGCCTATTTTTAAATAGACCCTAAATAGTTTTTCTTGTAGCATTTTTCAGTTTTAAAAAACAATTTGAAACTCACTGTTAAGCCACTCAAATTTTCTCATGATGAAACCATTCTAGAATTTATGTAGGCTTTTCAAAGCTATCATAAGTAATGAGACAGAAACTCATTAATCCCATTTCAAGTATAACCTGACCTTTTCTATAGAATAATTAAAATTAACTCAATGTTCCTTTCAACTCAAAAGCATTCTAAATAATTCTTGCCTAATGTAGTCATACTTATTGTGATTTTAGAAGGGTTATGTCTCTTTGGAGCAAAAAAAAAAGTTGTCTTTGAGTCATACTTTGCCATCCTATGATTTTTGAAAGCTACCCAATATTTCTAAATCTCAATTTACATCTGTAAACAAATTCATATTATATGTTTTAAATTTTGAGAACTAATGTAATATATTAAGTGCTCAATAAATGATCTGTCATTAGGCATGTGACATGCCTCATTATTTTTATTTCTGTCATATTATTAATTCATAAAACCTGAGCAGCATATGTAGTCATTGTACTATTCATATTAAAATTAAGTTTCTCAGAGCCAGATGGAAAGTAAAATAGATTAGGTCTTGTCTTGCTTGACTGGGCTTGTATCCCAAATTCCCATATAGTTGCTAATACCACAAGGAGAGAACTCTGAGCTGAGATCCAGAAATAAGTCTTGTATACCACTTGATATGGTCACAAAACAAAAACAATCCTCATAGTGTAACTTAACTAAAAAAAAAACCTGCACTGTCAAAGAAATGATGAATAAAAATCAAAAGCTATCCTACTAATTAGAGAAAATAAAATAATACACATAATACATCACAGGTATACTGCCTAGTAATTATAAAATATACAAAACTAAAAACTCAAGAACAACAAATACAACAACAAAAAGCTACATCATCAAAAAATAGTGAGAGGAGCTAAATTGATGCTACCTTAAATATAACATAAAGATGACCAACAAATATAAAAAATATTTACATCACTGATTATCAGGGAAATACAGAACAAAATGGCAATAAGGTAGAACAAAAAACCAGTAAGAATATAATGAGTGCTGGTGGGTGTGGCTAAAAAGAATCTTCCTCTACTGTGGATGAGATTTCTCTGCTCCAGTTTATGAAAAATTATATAGTGACTTTTCAAAAGTTTTTTCTCTATGATCCAGAAATTTCAATATGGTAATCTATCTTAAGAATTATTTGCGGGGCCAGGCGGTGGCGCTGGAGGTAAGGTGCCTTGCCTTGCCTTACCTGCGCTAACCTAGGACGGACCTAGGTTCGATCCCCCGGTTCCCCATATGGTCCCCCGTGCCTGCCAGGAGCGACTTCTGAGCGCATAGCCAGGAGTAACCCTTGAGCGTCACCGGGTGTGGCCCAAAAAACCAAAAAAAAAAAAAAAAAAAAAGAATTATTTGCAAACATTAATTTGCAAGGTGGTGTGTAACTCTATGCTCTGTTCAGTGTTATTTACAATAACCAAGACCTGGATCTAATCCAAATGTCAAATATATATAAATTAATAATGGTATTGTGATATGTGTATGAAATAAATAGTATTCTTATTGCTAGTCTTAAAATGCTTAATATTCTCATGTTTTTCTAGAAATGTTATTTTTCTAAATTCTTCACTTAAATTCAGTTTATGTGGCTGTCTTATAAAAACTAGAACCTGGTTTTGAAGGCAAAGCATTTAAGTGATAGACTGTAACTATTTATGACTATGGCATGATAAATTATTATGACAAATAAGATAAAATATTCTTATCATATATTTAATCTTATAAAGGAGTTATGATTTAAGTAATGTAACATCTATTCCAAGTCTAGAGTGAAGAAGCAAGGAAACACAATGTTCCTTTGTTATATTTTATTTATTTATTTATTCATTTATTTTTGTTTGGAGAGCACACTTGGCCATGCTCAGGTATTACTCCTGGTTCTGCACTTACAAATACTTTTGGTAAGTACAGGGAACATAAGGCATGAACCTGGATCAGACACTAGCAATGCAAATACCCTTGATGCTGTGCCACCACTTTGGCCTTCCTTTCTATTTATTTACTTATTTACAAATTTATTTATTGGTTTGGGGACCATATCCGGCATCACTCAGGGGTTACTCCTGGCTATGCTCTCAGAAATCACTCCTGGAAGGCTGTGGGGATCATATCAGATGCAGGGATCTAACTGGGTCAATGTAGGTTGGCCACATGCTAGGCAAACACCCTACCTTCTGTGCTAATGCTCTGTCCCCTCTTTTATTATATAATCCCTAGAGATAATGCAGATTATCCATTTTCTTTTTGTGGGCTTTCACATAAAAGAACTAAGTATACTTAGTGTACATATTACTAAGCCAGCCTTTTGGAAGTGTATGCTATGATATTTAAAATTGTATGCTATGACCTCTAAACCTCTTCTATCTTTGTAATAGACATCTATAGCTACAAAACATTCCTGTGTCAAAATGATTCACTCCATAAATATTCATGTTCATTTATCTTTTGGGGGGAACAACACACTTTATGCATAAAATGAAGTCAAGTAGTACTGTTAGTGATATATCTAAAAAAAACACACTTATTCTCCAGGCAGAGTGACCATAGATCCTTCTATGGTTAAAATATTTTAAAGCGGAGTTGGAGAGATAGCATGGAGATATGGCATTTGCCTTGCATGCAGAAGGATGGTGGTTCAAATCCAGGCATCCCATATGGTGCCCTAAGCCTGCCAGGAGCAATTTCTGAGCGTAGAGCCAGGAGTAACCCCTGAACAATGCCAGGTGTGACCCCCCCCAAAATATATATATATATATATATATATGTATATATATTTTTTAAGGTGTGAACTTCATATTTCACTCAGTGGGAAGACTTTGCAAGGAAGGTTAAGAAATATTAGATTTCAAGATTCAAACTTTTTATCAGGAAAGAACTTAAAGTGACATCTATGAGGAATTGCACTGGTTGAATTCAAAACTACATGATTAAGAAAAAGCAATCTTTGAGTTCTCTTATCACACTGTAAAACAGGCTTATCTGAAAAGATTAGAAGTGCAGAGTTAGTGCCAGGAACAGAATTGGAAGTTCCAGAAGCTTTTATTAACCAGCTATCACAATCTATTCTTTTACTGTTGTGAAACAATTGGTAACATGTTTTATATTGTTCAATCTACTTGTATTTGTGAATACTTGTTTTGGAGATAGAATCAAAAACTGAAACCACCAAAAAGGTCAATAAGCAATTCAAAAGAAATTAAAACAACTCTGAAGACAGAAGTGTTTTAATATCATCTATATCTCCATGTATATATATATGTACATATATCATCTATATCTACAATGTAGATATTATCTACATTGCTATAATAGTTGAGAATGAACTAAGTAGAAAGACATATACATATGTATGTATACATATGTATACATATTTCATATATATTTCCCATATACATGGGAAGAAATAATTAATGCTTTTGGCAAGCCAAGAGAAAAGCAATGTAAAAGCAGGAAAAATAAGATGTAAAATTAGGAAAGTTTTAAGAAAAAAATTATTATAAGTGAAGTGAGAAAAGCTATTGGTTGTTAAAAAGCTTAAAAGGAAGGGAAAGGAAAGTTAGTGGTGACCCTTGCAGAACTCCTGAAAGGGAGACCAACTTGAGCTTTTTATGGTTTCAGCTTCCAATTTAACTCTAACATATAGATTATGTTCTTTTAGCATGGGCATACTTGACTCATTGGACTAGAGGAACATATTAGATTTAGTAACAGGGTGGGTATATGTGCCAAGTCCATTCTCAGCTCACTTTCTGAAGTAGAGTTTTGATTTTGTTTTTGTGTCACACTCATCAGTACTCAGGGTCTGCTACTAGTTCTGCACTCTGCAATTATTCATTGAGAGATTCATATGGGTTGTCAGAGGAAAAACTAAGTTTGGATGCATACCAGGCAAGTGCCCCATCATGCTGCACCAATGTTGTATGCAAGGCTATTGCTCTAGCACTTGCTTCTAAAGTAATTAACTTGCAGGGAGAATGGAGGAGGTAGGAATGAAGAAGAAATGCAGTGGGATAGGCAAGAAAATAGAAAGTCTGGTAAAACTACAATTCTGAGAGGACAGAGGGTCCAAATAAATATGTTGGGGGGTGTATTCTATAATTCTCTTCTTTTTATTTTCTTAGGAATTTTAGATAGTATGTATATATTTTTTATATTCATGTGATTTTGTAAATTCGCCACCACAAAACTTTTCATTTCTCCCTCTTTCTTAGTCTCAGCAGAGTATCATCAATCTTTTCTAAACAAAGGGCCCAGTGAACAGGTCTAGGGAAATCCTCTTGCTTCCACTTTTTCTTTCAATGTGGAACCACCTACCAAGCACAGTGAAAAAATCCAAAGGACAGTTCTATACTCAGGGAATGCAGGCCAAAGTTCCAAAACCAGAATCTGAGGAGACACAGGTCTGCAATCAAACTAATGCAAAAAATAATGCACACAGTGAAAGAGGGTAAAAAAAAGGTTTTAGAAATTCCAATACACAAGCCTTCCACTCCTAAGAAGAAAGGCAGCTTAGAGAAAAAAGACCAGAGAATGAATGTACTGCCTTCCAGAGACCAGACTTTTTATTAGCAATTCTTGCTATAAAAATGTTGCATACCTGGAGGGAGGGAGATGAATACTAAATAGGGAGTAACACAGTAATCCAACACCTGATCACTCCCTGGGGTGGAGAATGAATACTGAATAATGAAGGACCTTACTATCCAACATCTCCTCCAATTGACATAGAAAAACCAAATAATTCACATCCCATGGTTCTAAGGACAGATACCTCTAAATAAAAGATAAATGGGTTGTCTATATTTTGCATAGGTGCAGCAAAAGTTGGGAAATAGAAAAAATGGCTTAAAAACAGGGCATCTCTACCCATAAAGCATTTTGTCATAAGACCAACTACAGGCTCTAGACACACTGATTTGTCTAACTCCAAAATCTTTCTTCAAGGTCCTAGGAAAGATTCTCCCCAATCACATTTTTCACTGTCAGATTTCAGTAAGTGGAGATATTGTTATTAGCACACACCCTATGTTGAATTCAGGATGTCTTGATGAGCCTCCTAATTTCATCTCCTTGAAGTAATGTACATTGTTGCACTTTCTGAAGAAATGGCAATGGTTTAGAACTTACATAGAATATTCTTAAAATAACATACTAAGTAATATGTAATGAACACTGTCAAAAGTCTATGACATTCAGATGCCTTATTCAAGATCTCTGTGGAGAGAAATAGATCATACAAGCAGGTATGATCAAATGGAAAATCAATAATTCATAATATTTATTAATAAATCATCATAATGATCACTGTGTTAGGAGTCCAATGCAAACTATCACTTTACTATGAAACTGGGGCATCCAAACTATATCTCCAAAGATAATTGTTAACAAAAGCATTAAAATGTTATTATAAATAGAATAGAAACTAAGACACTAAAACAGGGGTCCTCAAACTTTTTAAACAGGGGCCCAGTTCACTGTCCCTCAGACCATTGGAGGGCCAGACTATAGTAAAAACAAAAATTACAAATTCCCATGCACACTGCATACATCTTATTTTGATGTGAAGAAACAAAACGGGAACAAATACAACATGTGGCCCGTGGGCCGTAGTTTGAGGACCACTGCAAAACATTCTAATAAGTGAGCTATATATATATATATATATATATATATATATATATATATAGCTCACTTTTTAGAATATACGTATATATACGTGTGTATATATATATAGCTTATATATATTTTTTTTTGTTTTTGTTTTTGGGTCACACCCGGCAGTACTCAGGGGTTACTCCTGGCTCCATGCTCAGAAATTGCTCCTGGTAGGCACGGGGGACCATATGGGGCACCGGGATTCGAACCGATGACCTTTTGCATGAAAGGTAAATGACTTACCTCCATGCTATTTCCTGGGCTCCTCTATATAGCTTATATACGTATAAGCTGCTGAAGAATTTACAGACAAGTTGGAGATTTCTGAAACTTCTATCATCAAATGGAAACCAATGTTTTCTTGCTGTATTTTTACAATAGGCTGTGCAATGACCATTCCATTTCACCACAATGGTTCAAAACAGATCATTTTTTCATGATTTTTCTAAGTTCATACTGTACTGTGATAAGTCACAGTTTTCTAAAAGAAAGTCCATGTAAATCTATAGTTTTTTCATCATTTTGCTGTTGCAGAAGTGTTTCAAATGTATAAAAAGCACAGATGGTAATTTCCAAATTTCTTTCCTTTCTAAGGAATCCTACTGTGCCTGCAATAAACCCTAGCATCCTCTCAGTTCTTCATCTTTGTAAAATAATTTAAGACAACCTTGCAACATGCATTTATCTGTAGATGTCAGAAGCAAGGATAAATGAGAACATCATACTCTGAACATACTTTCTTAAGTCGAACAAGGTAATTCATATTTAAATCCTCATATGTTGAAGTCTGATGGTTTTCATGATGGTGGAAATTAGTTGCTGATTCTGTGTTAGCACCAATTTTTGTAAGAACTAGACATTGTGGGAAAGGCCAGTTCATTCACACTCTATAACAAACTGTGATGGAGGGAGTGAATCAGAATTGTATAGATGTGTTTCTGATGCAGCTTCTTATTGGGCCATTTTAATATCATTTGATTTGCGTTGTAAGCTAATATTGTCAGTCAATGCAACTAGAGGCTCTTCTGGCCTAACACAAGTAGAGGGCATCAGAATCTCAGGGTGTTGAGGTTGATCACTTGTGAACACTCGAACAATGGTTTATTAAGTTTTGCCATTACAACAGGCCTTGTAGAAACATTAGAAAGTACTTCAGAAACTTTTAATGTGAGGTTAGGTTATTCAGCCCACATTTTTCGCATCTCACAATACATACAAACTAAAAAACAAAACAAGGAAAATCACTACCAGAGCCACCAGTGTAAAATTACACCAGTGTATAAATACATCAATATGTTTCTCTTGACCTTTGGAAGAAAGAAGGTAGAAATTTATATGAGGAAAAGTCAAGGTCCATCAACCAAAAACCAAACCATTGTCACAACTTCGAACCAAAGAGTCACAAGTTTAAAAATCCAGACTGGGAAAATCCACTTAAGAAACAACAAAATTAACATCTGCGATCTTAGCTGTGTCCCTATTCCAGGCACCATCTGTGAATGAAGCCTCAGGCTCCAAAACCAGGACCTGGAGAGGCACAGAACTGGAAGCAATTGCAGATGGGGTGGAGAACAAATACTAAGTAGGGAGGGATCCAGTGTTCCAACACCAGATCACTCCCTGGGTTGGAGAATGAATACTGAGTAATGTAGGACCCAATAATCCAGCAGTTCAGAATGGCTTTTTTTTTTTTTCTCATTTAGATCTTTTTGGAAGTAAAAGTAAAGCTACTGAGTCATGATTCAGCAGGCACTGTCATTAACAACTGACCTAACAGCCAGACACCACAGTTTCACTTAGCTTCCAGCTTTCTCCCTTCTGTTGCTGGAAACCCCAGCAGGAACCAACATATCCCACAGTCTCTACTATGTCAATGTATCAACCCAGCATCTCAGATCCTGAAATTTTTGGAGCAAGCAGCTGCATACATAGCTGTTCAACAGCTCCAAAATTTTTGGCACTGAAACCCCAGTAGGATCACCAAAATTTAGATGTCAAAGTAACCCAAATGTCTCCTAAGATCAACAAACAAAACCAAGAACACCAAACATTCAACTCTCAACAAACACTTTAGTAAAACTTCAGTCAATTTAATGAGTCCATTGTGCAATATAACAATTTTCACAATTGTTACTGTGAAATAATGATATTCTTTATGTGAATTTTTTTTCAATAATTTCATTGCCATTTATATAACAAGAAATATAAAGCAAATTATTTTGTGCTTGCCAAGGGTAAAGGCTTGGGTAACTATTTTTCTTGCCATGATATATATAGTAATAGTAATGCCAGAACTTCAGGCATGTAAACTTCTGACACTACAACCTTCAACAGAATGTCTGGTGCTCTTCAACACTATCTTGCTGCACTCTCCTCCACTGCACCTCCTATTTCCCCACCATGATAAGTTCAGTTCAGAAGACCAGTTCTTATATTTTGTTGTCTTTAACCATTGGTTATCTCCTTATTATGACTCTTTAAATCCTCCATACTAGATATATAATTCTGAATTTGCCCCTTTTATTCTGAGTAGCTTAATATCATCATACAACTCAGAAACATTCTCATATCAAGAAATTGCATAATTTCTTCTTTTTTTTTATAACTGACTAGTATTCCATTGTGTATATATACCATAATGCATTTATCTAGTCATTTGTTCCTGGCTGCAATGTTTCTATATGTTGACTAAAAACAATAAAAGCTCAGACATAAATTAGCTAGATAATAAGATATTTTTATTCTTCAATATTCCAAAAAAATTCATAAAAATTATGTAGCTTGGAGGCCAGAGTGGTGACTGGGAGCTGTAAGGCATCTGCTTTGCTGGTGCTAGTTTAGGACAGACCCCTTGCTTTTCATATGGTCCCTCAAGTCAAGAGCGATTTCTGAATTCAGGAGTAACCCCTGAGCATCACCAAGTGTGCACCCCCCAAAACAAAACAAAAGAAAACAAAACAAAAAAAACCTTGTGTAGCTTAAAATCACAGCCAAATAGCAATGTACTAAAGTTCCCTTTTCTCCAGACTATCTGCTAGCACTTCTTAGTTTTTTGTTTTGCTATAAAATAATTGTTATTTTGACAGGTGAAATGTCATAAATCAGTTTAGTTTTCATTTATATTTCTGTGACGATGAACATCTTTTCATATGTTTCTTGTCTATCTAGATATCTTTTTTGATGAAATATTTAATTTGCTTCTCTGCTCATTACTTAATTTATTTTCCTGTTTATTTCCTGTCTTTAAGTTGTGTGAATTAGTTATATATTTTGTATATTTTAAAAATATCACTTCTTCTACAATTATTAGGCTTTTAAAAATTATTATTAGTATTTTAACTATTTAGAAATATTTGCTTTGCAACATGTAGATTCCAAACTAGAATTACACAGCTAGTATAATTCACATAAATGGAACCAATAATCCTAAAATGTGTATGGAAGAAAGAAGACCTTAAGCAAACAGAGCAATCCTGAATAACATATTAAAACGTTGGAACTAATGCACTATTTACAGTTTCATTTCAAGCTATATAGCAAAGTTATAGTACTAAATATTATCATTCCTTATCATTAGTAAGGCAGATTAACAGAACAAAATTGAGAAGCCAGAAATAGGTCCATACTTACATGAAAAGTTAACATTAAATATAAGCTCAGAGCAGATAATGAAAAGTATATAAACTATTGGGAAAAATGGACAAATTTATATAAACTAACTAAACAATCATTATCTTACTCTATTAACAAAAATTAATTACAAATTGACTTAAAAACTTCAATGTAAGATTTAAAACCATGAATCATAAAGAAAATATTGATCTTAATATTTTGAACAACTGTTTTAGTAGTGTCTTGATTTGTCTTCAAAATCAAGGGAAATATAAACATTAAAAAATCCAAAACAATTTGGCTCATTTTTTAAAAACTGTGCTTATCTTATTAGTCTTTTATAGTTTATATCAATATTTTATCATATTGTTTGTGATTAATTTCATTGTTTCTTTTATAGTAAGATTGCATTTAATTGTTTTTAGTCACTTACATTATCATTCTATTATCATTATTGTAGGTAATAAGCTATATATGCAAAATTTATATCAATGCCATATTACTCCTAAAACCCTAACTGACAATTCTGGTATTTCATCACTCTTGACATTGTATTTAAAACAAATTTGTTAAACCAATGTCAAACCATATTCTCTTATGTTTTATAACTGATCTTAGAAGTTTTACAGTCTATATTTTACCTTCATATTAATATCAACAATAATTTAATTCCATAAATTTTATAAAGACTATCAAGGTCATTTTATACACATGGGCATCTACTTCTAATTTTTTATTTAATATATTATGAAATTTTTCTTAATTATATGTATACAATTTTAAGATCTCCTCAGAAAACACTTATTATCACGTAATTCCCCTGTTTAAACTTGACATTCTCTTTTATTCTATTTTTTGTTTGTTCGTTATGGTGCTATTCCTGGCAATGCTCAGGGATTATTTCTGGCTTTATACTGAAATCATTCCTCCCAGCGCTTAAGGGACCATATAGGATGCCAGTGATCAAACTGGTAGGTGGCATCAAGGCCAGCCCTTTACCCATTATACTATCTCTTTGGTCACAAATGATCAATTTTATTCCAAAGTCTGCCTTGCTCTAGATTTCTTTGTTAATGTAGGGAATTATTTCCCTTAATTGTAAGTATTTATAATAAAGTTATTTTCTTCCATATCATAAAATAGCTTGATATTCTTTTTTAAAATATCTTTATTTAAACACCTTGATTACAAATATGATTGTAGTTGGGTTTCAGTCATGTAAAGAACACCCCCTTCACCAGTGAAACATTTCCTTGCAGTTGACTAATCACTATCTTTAGACTCATTTTTTGATGATTCTTATATAAAGTGACAATCAATAATTTAATTAACATCTAATCTATTATTCTATAGCTATATTATTAGTTTCATTTTATTTTTGTTTTTCTATATCTTGTCTTAGTTGAGCTATTATTGCATTTTGCCTCTGTTAATATTAATATTTCCTTTTTTAAAGATTTAGTGGTTGTCTTAATGGCCAATAACATATATGTGACAAATATATGTCTAGTTTCAAGTACTATACTGCTTAGTATTTATTATAATTATATATTCATAGTGTCTCCACTTCCTTTATTAGTCTTTAACTTTCACATATATTATATGCATATATACAGATATACTGCTAAACATTTTACTTTCATCATTTGTAATTAAAAAGAAAACACAAATTTCATATTACCTTTATTTCATTTTCATTTTATTTCTAGATTTTTCTGATATATTTTTCTGTAAACAAAATACCCCTATTTAGCTTTTTATTAAAAACACTGTGATTTGCAAAGTTATTCATAGTTAGGTTTTAGACAAATAATGACCAGGACCATTCAACCACCAGTGTCAACTCCCTTCCATGATGTTCCCAGAGTTCATTCCAAGGCCACCATCCTGTACCCCACCCTGTCATCATAAAAGTTTGGTTAAAGTTGGTTAAAGTTGGGGACTCATAATTCATTGCTGTTACTTAGGCTTGGATATTTAGTTCTGTCCTTTCTTCGCTCATGTCTCCTATCATTTCATATTTGTCTTTCTCCCTCCCCTAACTCAATTTCTTTTCTTCATACTATATTTTTGAGCCTAGTAGGGTGTTCTTGACAACCCCATTTAATCTATTGCATTTCTTCATGCAGTTAATTTTAAATACTATCTATTAGTGATACTATCTTGTATTTATCTTCTGGCTTACTTTATTAAATATAAGATCTCCAATTCCATCCATGTTTTAGCAAATTGCAAGTTAGTATCAAGCTTGACAGCTATGTAGTATTTCATTATGCATATGTACCACATCTAATTTAGCTATTGTACAAAACATTGCAATAAAATATGGTATGTATATATTCTTTTGGATTTTTTTTTTTGTTGTTGTTGTTGTTGTTATTGTTTTTGTTCTGGGGACAGATATTCAAAATTGAGATTGCTGGGTAATATAGCAATTTGACTGAGGACCCTCCATACTGTTTCCCATCAGGGCTGTCCCAGGCAGCATTTCCACCAACAGTAGATAAGAATTTCTTTTTTTACCACATTACTACCAACACAAATTACTCACAATATTTTTAATATGTTTTATTATCACTGGTGTAAGATAATCATATTTTGTAGAATAATTCAGAGAATGTTTGAGTATGTTCTCTACAGAAAGTAGTTGTTAATTCTTCCATTTTTGGTATGGTTTTCTACTTTGATATTTACTTTTAGCACTTTAGATGTGTTATGTCATTGTTTAAGTAAGTTTTATGAAAACTTTTCTCTTCTAATTTTTCCCTTTGTGCAATATATTTTGCCCTTCCGTTCACTTTCTTGATACCTCTGTTGCAATATTGTAGGGGATGTATATTAACTTGTGTATGTGGTGGTGAGAGAAATAAATTGTGCTGTTTCTATTGCCTATTAGTCATGGCTATTGAAATATCTGCCTCTATACTATTATTTTTACTTGATATGTGCAAGCTAGTGAAATAGGAAGGCGGAGGACATTCTTTGTTGTGATTAGACCTCATTTTTAGTCAGACACTCTGTTCCTTGGACTTGGATGTGCGTTTCTCAATTTTTGCCCCTCTCCCTCAGTTTTGAGCCTAGCATGCTGAATTTAATCCTCATTACAGCAGTACATGCTAATTATAAGGGTTGTGAATAATTTTTTCTTGGCAGGAATTTCCAATTTATTTAGAACTGATGAGACAGAACTCTGCAACTATATCTATGCCAAATATATAGTAGGTTTTCCACAAAAGACAATACATTTCTTCTCTTCGCTTTAGTGCTGGGCATCTAGGAGCACATTTCAGGAAGGTAAAAATGTGTGGGCAAGGAACATAGTCTTCTGTCTAATATAGTTTTCAACATAAGCCAACTGTGGAGACTTTTGCTTTGTAATTCAATAATTACTTATTAACAGATGCAGCAGCTTACAAGGTCACTCTGACCTTCAGTGAGAAAAACTGTCCTGTTAGAAAGCCTATTGAGTTCAAGCTGTGTGGCTAATGTGATTTCTAAAGTTTATGGGAATTCTGCCACATTTGTAAGATTACTCACATCCCCTTTCTTTTTACCTATACAGCTAGGATACATCATATGTATTTTCTATAGATATTTACTCAAGTAGTGAGTGAAACTTGCATTTTCTAAAGAAATTATCCATTTTGTGTTAAGGATAGATTTCTTAACTAATATTTTAAATAATAGTATTAAAATACTGAAAATAAAATTCAACATTGATTTTATGTTCTATAGAACTAAGTTGTGATACGAAACATTTACCTAAGAGCTGAATATATACATTTTATGAATTGTCTTCTTGTAAATTGATAAGTTGGTTTCATTTAAAACTAGGATCACTTAAGATGAGTAGAAATGAATGTAATTACCTATCAAAAAGAAATAATTATTTTATCTTTTATTTAAAACCATGATTGCAAATTTTTTCATGATTGAGATTTTTTGGGGGTGGGTCATACCTGGCAGCACTCAAGGGTTACTCCTGGCTCTATGCTCAAAATCTCTCCAGACAGGCTTGGGGTACCATATGGGATGCCTAGATTCAAACCACCGTCCTTCTGCCTCTAAGGCAAACTCCTTACCACTGTGCTATCTCTCTGACCCCCATGATTGAGATTTTGTCTGACAATGTACACACTCTTCATCTATGAACGTTTTCCACCATTAATGTTCCCAATTTTGGGGCCGGCGCATTAGCACAGCAGTAGGGCATTTGCCTTGCATACGCTGACCTATGATGGACCATGGTTTGGTCCCCCAGTGTCCCATATGGTCCCCCAAGCCAGGAACAATTTCTGAGTTTATAGCCAGGAGTAACCCCCGAGTATCACTGGGTGTGGCCCAAAAACAAACAAAAATTTAATGTACCCAATTTAACTCCCTCCATTCCCCTGCCTTCGTGGGGCAGGCATTATGCACCTCACTCTTTTTTTTTCCATTTCAAACACAGTTTTTTGCATTATAGTTACTGAAGAGATACTATGCAAAAAACTTTATATCCATCCAATACTCAGTTATAGATCTGAGAGATCAGTTCCAATTATCATCATCATAGTGGTCCCTTCTCTTCCCTAATTATACGTCTCTAATATTTGTATCATGCTCCCTACCTGTCTTTGAATATTATTACCACACCTTTATTTTTCTTATATCCCATAAATAAGTGAGATTATTCTGTCTACCCTCTCTCTGCTAGTTTCAATCAGCATAATACTCTCCATTTCTACTACTTTGAGAAACTCTATGCCACAAAACATGAGAAACTGGAAGAAATGGATAAATCCTTGGACTCATAATTTTCCATGGTTAAACCAGGATGATATAGAATATAGAAACAGACCCATCACTACTGAGGAAATTAAAAGAAAAAAAAGTCTTCCCTAAAACAAAAGCCCAGGCCCAAATATATTCACTAAAAGATTCCTTCTAACCTTTCTAGAGGAACTACTACCAATCCTTTTCAGGTACTTTTATGAAATTGAAGAATCAGGAACACTCCCAAATAGCTTTTGTAAAGCTAACATCACCATGATATGAAAACCAAACTGAGATACTGCAAGAAAAGAAATATACAGTCCAATATCCCTGATGTAAAGATCCTTAACAAAATTCTGGCAAATAGGATACTAAGCCTCATCAAGAAGGTCATACAACATAACCAAAAAGGTTTCATTCCAGGAATGCAAGGATGGTTTAAGACACATAAATAAATCAACATAATACATCATATCTACAAAAAGAAAAAGAAAAACCATATGATCATATCAATAGATGCAAAAAAGAATTAAATAAAGTCCAACACCCATTCTTGAAAAAAACTCGCATCATGATGGAAATGAAAGGAACTTTTCTCAATATAGTCAAAGCCATCTACCACAACCAATGGCTAATATTATTCTCAATGGAGATAAAAAGGCTTTCTTCTAAAATCTGATACAAGACAGGGCTGCCCTCTCTCATCACTCCTATTCAACATAGTGCTGAAAGTTCTTGCCATAGGGATTAGCCTAGCAAAAGACATCAAGAATATCCATACAGGAAAAGAAGAAGCCAAGCACTCACTATTTGCTCATGACATGATACTATATTTAGAAAATCCTAAAGACTCTACTCAAAAGCTCCTAAAAACAATAGATTCATATAGCATAGTGGCAGGGTACAATATTAACATGCAAAAATCAATGACCTTATTATATCAATAATGATAGAGAAGTAATGAACATTAAAAATAATCCCATTCACATTAGTGTCACACAAATTCAAATATCTTGGAGTCTACTTAACTATAGACGTGAAGGACCTATAAAAAGAAAACGACAATACACTACTTCAAGAAATAAAAAAGGACAAAGGAAATAGATACAAATACCTGCTCATGGATTGGCGGATTAAAGTCATTAAAATGGCTATACTCCCAAAGCATTGTACAGATTTAATGCAATATCTCTAAGGATACCCATGACATTCTTCAAAGAAGTGGATCAAACAGTCCTAAAATTCATTTGGAACAAAAAACACCTGTGAATAGATAGAGTAACCATTAGGAAACGAATATGGGACTCATCACTTTCCCTAACTTTAAATTGTATTACAAAGCTATAGTCATTAAAATAGCATGGTATTGGAATAAAGACAAACCCTCAGATCAGTGGAATAGACTTGAGGATTCAGAGAATATTCCCCAGGCATACAGTCAACTAGTCTTTGATAAATGGGCAAGAAATGCAAAATAGGGGCCCGGGAAATAGCATGGAGGTAAGGTGTTTGCCTTTCATGCAAAAGGTCATCGGTTCGAATCCCGGTGCCCCATATGACCCCCCGTGCCTGCCAGGAGCAATTTCTGAGCATGGAGTCAGGAGTAACCCCTGAGCACTCCCGAGTGTGACCCAAAAACCAAAAAAAAAAAAAAAAAAAAAAAAAAAAAAAAAAAAAAAAAGAAATGCAAAATGGAGTAAGGAAAAGCCTCTTCAACAAGTGTTGTTGAGAAACTGGTCAGCCACATGCCAAAAAGCAAACTCAGACCTCCAACTAACACCATGCACAAAGGTAAAATCCAAATGAATTAAAGACCTTGATATCAGACCCAAAGCAATAAGGTATATTGAAAAACACGTAGGTAAAACACTCGATGACATTGAGACTAAAGGCATCTTCAAAGAGGAAGTATCACTCTTCAAACAAGTGAAAACAGAGATAAACAGATAGATCTAAATTAATCTGAGAAGCTTCTGTACCTCAAAGGAGATAGTGCCTAGGATACAAAACCCACCTACAGAATGGGAGAAGCTATTCACCCAAATAACCATCAGACAGGGGGCTATTATCTAAGATATACAAGGTACTAAGAGAACTTAAATATTAAAAATTCTAACCCCATTAAAAATGGGGAGATCTTCTTCCTCCTGGACTTCATGGCCAAGCCTGGGCACTCACCCCAGGGGGCCAGCGAGGTGGATGCCAGGGAGGACTTTAAAAGGGACAGAAGACCAGCTCATGATATGAAACTCAACATAAAGAGTGGAAAAGGCAGTTAGAGAAATAACTACGCTAGCAACTACCATTGCAATGATAATGAGTGAAAGAAGTTGAATGCCTGTCTTCAATACAGATTGGGGTGATGGGGATAAGAGAGATGGGGGGTGTTCTTTTTATGACTGAAATCAAACTACAATTATGTTTGAAATAACAGTGTTTAAATAAAGATATTATTAAAAATGCTTTCCATTTCCATCTATGTATAAGCAAATTTTATGACTTTATTTTTTTCTAAAAGTTGCATAATATTCCATTGTATATATATGTTACACAGTTTCTTTAGACCCTATCTGTTCTTGGGCATCTGTGTTGTTTCTAGCTTCTGGCTATTATAAATATTGTGCATGTGTTTTTTTTTGGGGGGGGGGGATTAGTGCACAACCGGTGGCATGAGGCGTTACTCCTGACCATGTGCTCAGAAATCACTCCTGACTCTGGGGACCATATGGGATGCTGGAATCAAACCAGGCCCTTTCGAGGTCATTGGTCTGCAGGCAAATGCCCTACTGCTGTTTTGGTATTGTGTTCCTAGGTGTATCCCTAAGAGTGTTCTTACTGATAACATGGGAGCTGATATCTCTTTCTTTATTAAGTGCTATGGCAAATAATTCCAGTACTATATTGAATAGAAGAGGTAAGATAGGACAACCTTGTCTTGTGCCAGATCTTAGGGAAATATTATTAGGTTTTTCCCATTGAGTATAATGCTTGCCGAGGGCTTGGATTATTGGTTTAGCGTCTTAGACTATATAGAGGAAAGTTTCTTCCATTTTTATTTTGTTAAGAGATTTTTCTTAATCATGAATGGGTGTTGGACCTTTTCAAATGCTTTCTCTGCATCTACTGATATGACCATATAATGCTTATTTTTTCTTTTATTGATGTCGTTTTATATTGATTGACTTGCATATATTAAACAATTCTTGTATCCCTGGAGTGAATTCTAATTAGTCATGATGTGTAACCTTGATAAGTTGTTCGCTTCTATTTGTTAGTATTTTGCTAGCATCTTTGCATCTCTGTTCACAAATTATGGGCCTGTAGCTCTCTCTCTCTCTCTTTCTCTCTCTCTCTCTTTGTGGAGTCTCTGCTATATAGGAAAGAAGTTTTAAGTAGTTAGTTCTTATCTTATTTTTCAGAATTATTTGATTTCATTTATTATTTGAAATTTTTATTTATTTATTTATTTGTTTGTTTATTTTAACTCACCCCTCGAGGTGCTCATTGGTTACTCCTGGCACTGTGCTCATAACTTGCTCCTGGCAGGCACAGGAGACCATATGGGACCAGGATTCAAACCACCATCCATCCTGAATTGGCTGTGTGCAAGGCAAACCCCCTACTGCTGTGCTATCTCTCTGGCCCTCTGTAAATTTTAATATTAAAAAATCTATTACATTTTCTGTACATTTAATATTAAATTTTAACAAATTTTAATATTTATGAATGTTAATGTAAATATATTTTATATATACTATGTATTATATATTAATAATAATATATTGTTAATACCAATGTAAATTTTAATATTAAAATTTTATTGCATTTCAATTTAGATGCTACATTGTTGGGCATTAAAATTCAGAATGTGGGGCTGGCGAGGTGGCGCTAGAGGTAAGGTGTCTACCTTGCAAGCGCCAGTCAAGGAAGGACTGCAGTTCAATCCCCCGGTGTCCCATATAGTCTCCCCAAGCCAGGAGCAATTTCTGAGCGTTAGCCAGCAGTAACCCCTGAGCATCAAATGGGTGTGGCCCGAAAAAACAAACAAAAAAATTAGAATGTTTGGTCATCTTAAATTCATACTTGGAACAAGGATTAAAGATCTAAATGTGACACATCCAGCTTTAACTTAAACTGAGCTGCCGCTGCCCTCCCCCCCCCCACACACACACACCCCATCCCTGCATTTGTGCTTCCTGGAGTTATAAAGATAACTGAGGGCTCTGGGTTTATCAGACTCTTCAGGTGAAACTGTGTTAATAGTGTGAATCAGGTATACTGACAGCCTGCTCTGCTTAATCTTAAGAAACTGAACTAATCAGCAACCAAAAGCACATGCTTTGTTATGTGCTCAGCTACTGGCCTGTAGATAATTAAGATGACTTAGGAAATACCATTAGAAAAATATTAATTGTATGAGTGTTATGAAAGCATACCTTAGACAAGTTGTTCATTTAAATGGTATCTTTGGTCAGAGAAACATTATTTAAAGATTATAATCATGTACAATTAATTAAACCTAGCAAAACTTGTTTTTTATTTTTGTTTTGTTTTGCTTTTTTTT
>PVKC010008305.1:14643-28370 GCA_004027635.1 Crocidura indochinensis | reverse complement strand
GAGCCAGGAGTAACCCCTAGCACTGCCGGGTGTGACCCAAAAACAAAAACAAAAAAAAAATATTCTTTCTGGAGCCCGGAGAGATAACACAGCGGCGTTTGCCTTGCAAACAGCCGATCCAGGACCAAAGGTGGTTGGTTCGAATCCCGGTGTCCCATATGGTCCCCCGTGCCTGCCAGGAGCTATTTCTGAGCAGACAGCCAGGAGTAACCCCTGAGCACAGCCGGGTGTGGCCCAAAAACCAAAAAAAAAAAAAAAAAAAAAAATTCTTTCTGTAGTGGCGGCCCCAAGTATTAAATACTGAATTTTAATGTAATCACTTTATAGTTTAAATGATAAAAGTTTATTAAAACTGAGCTAGAAACCTCATCAGAAAATTTAATATCTTTGTTAAAAGGAATCAAAACTTTTTATCAGTCACTAATAATAGGAATTACTCAATTTTGGTTAGTTAAAAATCTAGATTAAAACAGTAATCTAATTTAAAATAATTACAAAACATTTAATATACAGAGATAAATCTTAATGGTTATGATATGATTAACCAATCATGCATAGGGTAGAAGTAAAACATTTGTAGTTTTTCTCACTACTCACTAACCTCATTCTAACTAGTATTGAAGTTAGGCAAGTGATTTTTGTAGCCCAGGCCCTTAAATCTTCTCAGTAGATAGTACCTCTGTGTTCTAAAGCTATGAAAATAGCTGATTTTTTGATGAATTCATAGTTCATTTTATTTTATTTTTAAACTTTATTTATTGATCTATTGATTGATTGGTCTTTGGGCCATGCCTAGTGTCACACAGGGTCGCCCCTGGGTCTGCACTCAGAAACCGAACCTAGCTGGTTGGGGGACCATATGGGATACCAGGAATCGAACCAGCTCTCTGGGTAGGGGGAGGCTACCGCTGTACTACCTCTCTGGCCCCCCATAGTTCATTTTAATGTGATGACTTTATTTTTTAAACAGTTTTGCTTTCCAAAAAATTAACATGTTAACATATGCCTGTGCTGTTTTTGTTTCTTTATAAACCTTTATTTGTATTTTAAGCCATAATATTAAAGTATGTTTAGTAACATCTTTTAGTTAATTTTTATTTACATTTTTATTTTAATTTTATTGTGAAAATAATGCTCATTTTTCATAATGAAAAAATAAGTGATAGTTTCCTACTGAATCGATAGACATTTATATTGTCTGTCATCATAGTTTAGGATTTTCCAGACCTGCAAATATTCTTCTACCATTTAATTTTTTTTACCTTTTCTCTATTTTAAAATACTCAAAATTGAATTAAACAAACTTCCAAAGTGAAGGGAATACTGCCATTTTAAATTGTTTTACCTGAGCTATTGTTAAATTTCTAACAGCTGAATTCATTGTTTAAATTTTTATTGTGAAAATTTGTTTTAATAATTTGTTATAAGGACATTTCATATTTCATTTTGTAAAAGGTAGAATAAGCTTTCATAATACATTATTTTGGAAAGATGGAATAAATTTTCTGCCTTTTCTTTATAGTCTTTTAAAAGTAAGCTTTCAGATTAATCTTAAATCTAATGTTGAGAAGCTACTGTTTTGAAATTGAGCTACTTTTTCATGTTTTACATAGGGTACAAGTGAAATTAAAATTGATACTTGTTATTTTAGAAATATTTTACTAACTATACTTGTATGTTCATGCAGTTTTCTTTTTTTTCTGAGACTAATTTTGCTGGGCATTTGGATTCTTTTATGAATATATACAATATTGCTTTTCTTTAGAGTCTGACCTTTTAAAATATAGACTCAGGATTAATTGGCTCTAATTCCTTTTTTTTTTCTTTTTTTTTAGTTTTTGGGCCACACCCAGTGACGCTCAGGGTTTAGTTACTCCTAGCTATGAGCTCAGAAATCGCTCCTGGCTTTGGGGGACCGTACAGGACGCCAGAGGATCGAACTGCAGTCTGTCCTAGGCTAGTGCTTGCAGGGCAGATGCTGTATCTCTAGCGCCACAGCTCTGGCCCCTGACTCCCAATTCCATTCTAAAGTGATCCATTCATTTGCTCTTTGCAATTTCTGCATCAGTAAAATACATTTATTTTTTACCTCACAATTTAAAGAACTGCCCATACCTTTAAGGAATATACCTCTGCTTTTGAAAACTTTGTAATTTGGAAGGCTTTAATAAACATACAAATGGACAGGAGTGATAGCACAGTGGGCTGTGGACATGTGGCTGACCTGGAACCAACTGGCTTCACTCTCTGGCATCCCAGATGATCCTCTGAACCTACCAGGAGCAATTTCTGAGCACAGAGTCAGTAGTAACCCCCGAGCGCTGCTGGGTATTACTCCTTCCCCCAAAACACATACAAACAAAAATAACAAAATGATATTCTTCTTTATCTTTGTATAATGTTTGGCTCAGACCTTTTTTCATTTCCCATGAAAATTTATGTTTTATATGTAACAGCAAAAAGTTATTTTGTGTGTGTATATATTTAATACAACCAAATTAACCTTTTTTTTAGATGCTATTTACTTTGTGCTTATCACTAAGAGTTTGATTTTGTGTATCTTACTCAATTTTTAAGCCCAAGTTAATCTTTCTTCTTGATTTTATTGCTCTCTATATAATCTTTGCTGGTACTTTATTGGTAATATCTTTTATTTTAAAGTTTAAAATTACCCTCTCTTATTTATTGCCTCCCAAAGCTAATATTTTGAAATTCAATTTGGTAGTTTGGAACTTGAATTTGAGGAGTGCTTCCTGAGCTCAGAGGCAGGAATAAGCCTTGAGCATTTCCAGGGACGACCCAAAGCAGAAAAAATACATCAAAAAGAATCATAATTTGGACGTTTCTTTCTCTCTTTTTTGTGGTTTATTTTGGGACTACTTCTGGTGGCACTCAGGGTTTTCTCTGATCTCTCAGCTCAAGAAACATCAAAGGAAGACGTTAAAAGGAGGAAGTTGGGGAAACACCTTTGTTGGGGTTGATAGCTTATAAATTAGAACAGTGACATGACACAAATCTGTTCCAATAGAATAAATGCATAGATGATGCATAGTCAAGTATTGTGCTATCTTATTTTTTTCTGCATTCTATTTTGCTTTAGCTTGTTTATGGATTTTTCGGTTATTAGATTCAATTTATTTCATTTAAAGATGGATTTTATAGGTTTTTGACTATTCATAGTTTTCTGATCTCTCCTACTGTTTAGTAGAATTCCTCATGATTACAATTTGTGATAGATTCATTAATATTCTATTTTTAAATAAATATATCTACATTAAGATAAAAAAAAAAAGAAACATCACTCCTATCAGAATGCTGGGAGTTTAGTGTAAGTGTAAGATTTATATAAACATCTATCTGCTGTCCTGTTTCTATAGCCTCTGGAAGTTACTGTTATTTATGTTATTGTTTTAGGGCCACTCAGCAGTCTCAGAGGTTACTCCTGGTTTTGTACTCAGGAATTATTCCTGGCAGTGGGTGGTATTTTGAACCTTTTGACCATATACAAAACATGTGCCCTTTCTGCTTTATTTTCTCTCTAGCCCCTTTAAAAATGATTCTTGATTGTATAGTAATTTGTTCTTCTCTGTTATTTAAATTATTTATTTTGGTTTTTGGGTTATACCTGGTGACGCTCAGGGTTACTCCTGGCTATGCACTCAGAAATCGCTCCTGGCTTGGAGAACTATATGGGATGCAGGGGGATCGAACCACAGTCCATCCCAGGTTAGCCACGTGCAAGGCAAACGCCCTACCTCTTTCAGCACCACTTCGACCCAATTGTCATCTTTTTTAAATTAGAATTTTGTTTCTGTTTAATGTTGTTGTTTTGGGCCACAGTTGCGGGGCCAGAGTTTATTCCTGACTCTGTGCCTAGGTATCACTTCTGGAGGGGTGGGTCAGAGGATCATACATGGTACTGGTAATCAAATTCTGGTTGCTGTATGCAAGTCAAGTGCTCAGCCATCTGACCCGTTAAATGTTCTGCCAGCTGTCTTTGACCTGGCTTTCTTAGTTTTTGGTCTCTTGAACAGTGCTTGGCATCTAATTCTCGGTTCTGCGCCATTCGTTGCTCTGAGAACTATGTGGTAGCAGAATTAGAACCTCGACTTCTTGCATGCAAAGAGCTTTCTCTCCAACCTTGTTGGTGTATATGTATATCTAAATTATAGACTAAACTATTATAGACTATTAAATTGTTTCCATAGTTGACCCATTTGAATGTTGATATCATTATGTTTAAGCAAACATTAAAGTTATGTTTAATTTCAAATGGTTACTTTTTAGAAAAACATTTAGGATATTCATTTGCTTCCAGTGGATAAAACAGGCTATTTTTGAATTAGAATGAACTGATAATTACTAGTTTATTTTTAAATGATAAACACTTGACTATAGTTGCCATAGTATGGCAGTGAATATTTTATTTTCCTTATATTTTGATTCTTCCTACATGTATAGTTTTGTTTTTATTCTTTTCATTTTGTTCTGTGACACTAATAGATTATTGGTAAATTTAATGTTTTTGAGTGGGAAGTCATTACTTTTGATATAGAGATAATTCTACTCATAGTTTTGTAGAAATGATGAAAGATGTTTTACTTGAAATTTGGCACTCAGTTTTGAGGAGTGTCAACCATCTTGGGCCTCTGATAATGTTAAGAGTTTGGAAATGAAAAATGTCTGATAAGAAAAGCAAAACTTTTTACATGTTTCTGAAATTAATTTAAGCAAATAAAATCCTGTTATTTGATTTTTTTCTTCAAATAACTTTATTATACAGTATCGAAATAGGGAAACAAATTCCTTTATAAACCCCCCCCCCCAAATCCTTTCAGTAGAATATTTTTACTCAGTTAAATGAAGTACTGTAGAATAGTGCATATAGTAAATTCAGTGTTTTCTTTGGGCTTAAATTGTGTTAACTTACTATATTTGATTTTTAAATAGACACCAAATCCTACTGCAAGCGAGTTTATTCCTAAAGGAGGATCAACCTCCAGGCTGAGTAACGTGTCCCAGTCAAATATGTCTGCTTTCTCTCAAGTTTTCTGTCACCCATCAATGGGAAGTCCTGCTACCGCTGGATTAGCTCCAGGTAAGTTGAGTAACTATTTCAGTATATTCCAGGTATCCGTTGTAAGCAACCATTTGTTATTAGTTTATAAGATCTAATGTTGTATATTTAAGTGATTTACATTTGAATACATTGAGTTGTGTTCTAGGTTTTCTTATAGTAGACCAAATGAAAGTTGAAAGTATTGTAAAGCAAAGCTTAAATGTGAACAAATATGAATAATCAGGATGTTTAAAAGCACTAAAAATTTATAAGGGGAAAACATTTTACTTTAAGAGAATCTCTCAGCATCTTACATTATTTCAATAATTTTTACATTAGTGATGATGCTATTTCACTTAAAAACTCCTGTAAAAGTGTAAGAGAATATTCATGTGTATATATGTATTTTAAAAGTCCTTTTGTATTAAAATTTGAAGTTCTATAAATTCTATATATTCTGAGAAATAAGGTTAGATATATTTTTCAAATAAATCTACAGTGCCAACTTAAAAATTAGTAGGGTTCATTGTGACAGGGAAAATTGGACATCACAATTATTTTTTATAAGTTAATGTAACTTAATATAAAATGTCAGAAGACTTGAAATCAATATACCCATGAGTTTCTGAGGTATAGTTTAACTTTTTGCGAGACCTATTTATTTTGAAGACTGATTACTCAAAAATTTGCGTTTATAAAATAATTTTAATAAAAATATCTTTTTTTTTTTTTTTTGGTTTTTTGGGTCACACCCAGCAGTACTCAGAGGTTACTCCTGGCTCCGTGCTCAGAAATTGCTCCTGGCAGGCACGGGGGACCATATGGGGTACTGGGATTCGAACCGATGACCTTTTGCATGAAAGGCAAACGCCTTACCTCCATGCTATCTCCCGGGCCCCCCCAAAAAATGAACTGATACTGAAATCATACTTATGTGGTAAGCAAGTGTTACCATGTGTCTTTATTCTCATAGCTTGTTTCTAAATCTTGTACTGATCGCTTTGTCTCAGTCTTAGAAAGTTTTATAGGGGCCAGAGTGATAGGGCACTTGCCTTGTACATGGCCAACATGAATTTAATTCCCATCATCCCATATGGTCCCTAAAGCTCACCAGGAATGATTCCTGAATGCAGGACCAGGAGTAACCCCACACAGCAGGGTGTGGCCTGAAAAACAAAAACAAAACAGAAACCAAAAGTTTTATAAATTGGAATGGAATGAAATAAACATATACTAAATGAAGCCCAAAAACCTCCCTAGATCATTATGGCAGTAGTTGTACCTACAAGGTACAACTGATCTTAATTCAGTTGGAAAGTAAATCACTGGCTTTGATTTTATCAAAACAAACATAATTTGGTGAAAAGAATGAGAGAAGATGATAGCTTTATAGAGCAGCATCTGGTTTAGCATATAAAGTATCAAGTGTATTTAGAGGCAGTATTACATTGTGTTGTCAAGAATCTTATCAATTCCCCTTTCTCCCTACCTTTCTTCCCATATGATTTTTTCCCCCTTCCCTTCATTTGCCCCCCTTTTCATCTACTTTGGCTCTTTTCAGGTTCAGTTAAATTTGTAAACCTTTTCCCTTCCCTAGAGAGCAGTTTCAGAATTGAATATCTCTGGTAGCCTAAAAGTTTTACTTGTAAAACTGCTGCTATAGTTTTTCTCCCATTGAGGTGCGTTCTACATGTTTTTCTTTGAACATAATGTACATATCAACTATACATCTAAAATTCATCTAAGATTGTCCAGACTTCTGAACAGTGTATATAGAGTACCCACAATAGTGATATCGGTGTTTCAATCAGAAATTTTTGACTTTCTTAATTGTTCACAATCCCTTTTCCAAAAATAAATATTTTGCTTACGTTATTAATCAGGATAGGTTCAGTCTTGCCCATTTTTTTAAAAGTATTTTTTAAGTATTGGTGGAGTTAAAAGTTAAGATTTTAATGTTTGATGAAAAATTTTATTAAAGCTATTCTATTTGCTTAAGCTTTCTCATAGAGATTAATTTAGGTGTAGGTAGGCATTTCATTGATCTCAGTTGGGTATCACACCCAAATTTCAGGTGAAATTAAATTAAAAAGTTACATTAACTATAAAGCTTTACTATTTTACATAGTTCGAACATATAAATATGGTGATTCTACTTCCTGTTCATGAAAATACTGCCTGAATCATTGGAAGTTGGTTGGTATATCCTATTTTGTGGATTTCTGAATTCATTATCTATTAAAAGGACAGTCAAATGAACTAAAATTCAAAATTAAAAAAATGTTGAAATGAATAGATTAAATTGAATGAAATATATTATTTTACTTTCAGCAAACCACTTTATCCTTCAGTATCTTACATCACTTCTCACTCACAAATGTTATTTTTGTTCTAGGTCTAGGAAAGGTTCTTGACATTCTCACTATAAGGTTGTAGAATAAAATAGATAGTAGAATTTATTTACCTATCTTTGGGTTTAACTTTTATCTGCTATAGGTTTAATCTATTGGTACTTAACAAAGTTTTATTTTTTCTCTGAATTCCAGAAATAATTGTCTTTCAAAGACATGAATTATTATTTCCTGAAAAGAAATGGCATGTAGGTATTTTTTATGAAAAAGTATATTTTAGGCATATCTTTTGACAAAATATGCAAAAATACACAAAAAATTGAATAGATATTAAGATTTTTAATTTCTTCAAATTATAAAGAATTTAGGCATATACTAGAACAGAGTAGATTTTGAGTGAATAAAATTTTTTTCTTTGGGGCACACTCAGTAATTTTGGGCGGGATACTCTCAGCTCTGTGCTTTGGGTTCTGTTCTGTGATACTCAGGACCATGTAGTGCCAGGGTTAACAGCCTTAATAAGTCTATTCTGTCTTTAGCCCTGAATGAATAAGATATTTTTCCTTCAAATTTGTTTTAGTCCTTAAACACAATTTGTATTTATCTTCTTGTTACTTTTTTGGGGATGGGGGAGCATACCTAACTACTGGTTATGTGCTCAGAAATCACTCCTGACTTGGGGGATGCCAAGTGGATATAACTGCAGTCCATCCTAGGTCAGTGTGTGCAAGGCAAACACCTTACTGCTTGCCCCACTGCTCCAGCTCCTTCTTGTTACTTTTTTATTTTTTATTTTTTTGGTTTTTGGGTCACACCCGGCAGCTCTCAGCGGTTACTCCTGGCTACACGCTCTGAAATCACTCCTGGCAGGCTCAGGAGACCATATGGGATGCCGGGATTTGAACCACCAACCTTCTGCATGATAGGCAAACGCCTTACCTCCAGGCTATCTCTCCTGCCCCCTTCTTGTTACTTTTTAAGTAAAACCTAAGGAACCAGAGAAATAGTACAGGGGTTTTGCCTTGCATGTCTCTGACATCAGTTCAATTCCTGGTACCTTGAATGGTCCTCGAACATAGGAGAAAATCCTAAGCACTGCTTGCTGTGTGTGGCAAATCCCCTTTTCACAAAACGTGAAACTATACAAAAGGTTTTTTTGGTTTGTTTTAGGGCCACACCCATTGATGCTCAGGGGTTACTCCTGGCTGTGTTCAGGAGACACTGGGGATCAAACCCAGGTCTGTCCTGGGTCAGCCCTGTGCAAGGCAAATGCCCCGCCACTGTGCTGTTGCTCTGACCCCTATACAAAAGTATTTTAATTGATTATTGGCTAATTAGGTTTTTAAAAATAACATGTGTTAAACGCAGCATATAAAGACTTGAATTGTATAAGCAGTCATTTTTATTCTATTTTTCAAAATCAGTGGATTTAGTTCAAGAAAAATAGTTTTGTTTCTAGGTATGTTCTCTGGGGTGGCTGTTATATGACTGATTAGAATATGTTATTTACTTGGCTTCATTATCTTTGAACATTCTTGCAATTAAAATTCATTTTGTGGGGCTGGAGCTATAGCACAGCCGGTAGGGTGTTTGCCTTGCACTGGCCAACCTGACTTTAATCCCCAGCATCCCATCTGGTCCCCCCCACCCAAAACTGCCAGGAGTAATTTGTGAGCGCAGAGCCAGGACTAAACTCACAGTGCTGCCAGGTACTGCGAAAAGGAGCCAAAAATAATTTTTTTTTGTTTTATTTGGGTGCCATGTCCAGCAGTGGTGGGGGGCACAATCTACTAGGGGACCATACAGTGCAGAAGGTCCATGGTTTCAAGTTTAAGGCTCCAGTATGCATAGCTTGTGTTTCGGTCCTTGGTGCCATTTTCTGTTCAATGGATCGAGGACCCTGCAGTGCCAGATACTCATCTGAGGTTTGTCATGTGCGTGATAAGTGTTGTGCCTTAACCACTGTACTACCTTTCCTGCCCCTTACAAGACATCAATAAGGAAGGACAACTCGGTGATGGGAATTCCCCTGATTGAATGTTTGCATGTACCTGGAACATTACTGTGAACGATATGCAAACCACTATGATTAAAATAAAAATTATACTAAAAAAAGATATCAATAAAATACATACTAGTATGCACTTTTTTGTGGTCACAGCTTCTTCTTTGGTTGTCATGGAGGTTCCTTGCCTTCCAAAAATTAAAAAAGAAAAATACTGGCTTAATATATACTTGATTTTTTTCCCCTTGGAATATCCTATATGAAGAGTACTTACATGATTTTTGTGTTGTGAAAAAATTTTATCATAGCACCTGAATTTTTTTTAAATCTTTATAGTCAGATCTTTTAAGTGTATTTCAATTTCTAAACTAATGCCTTGGTATACTTTGTCTAGGATTAATTTATTAATTATTAACCACTTTTACTTGAAAATGATTTAAAAAGGTGTAAAAAAGTGTTCTGATATATATCATATATTGGTTAAGTCATTAATTGTAGTTCAGGAATTGAGCATCTTGTTATGCTTAGGTATACATATATGTGTAGAGTAGGAACTTGAAAATTTCATCATTTATTTTTAATTGAAAGCCATTTTTGAATATTTTCAAATATTCAATATTCAGAATGAGGGTGGTCTATTTTTTGACCCTATGATTCATATTTTTCTGACTATTCTGGGAAATAGTATACTCGTTTTCTCATTATTAAGCTATCACTCATCACTTTCACAATTTTTGTTGTTGTTGTTGTTTTGTTTTTCGACCAGACCCAGTGACACTCAGGTTACTCCTGGCTATGCGCTCAGAAATCATTCCTGGCTTGGTGGTTCATATGGGACATTGGGTTATTGAATCGCAGTTCATCCTGGGCTAGCGCAGGCAAGGCGTCAGACGCCTTACAGCTTTCACAGTTTTTAATAGAAAATTTAGACAATTATAAATAAAGCATTTTTAGATTTGAGTTTTTGAAATTAATTTTATTTCGTATGTGTTCTAGATGTCAGCTTAATGGGAAAATTTAACTTCCTTTTTTTTAACTTGCACAAATTGTGAAGAAGAGGATAAAAAGTTAATATGTATTCTTCAAACTATAAAATACTAAAATTAATTGAAAGTTTGAGGAAGATAATTCTTTTTAGTCTTAATGTTTTATGCTAAAAATTTGTAATGGCGTAATGGTATTTTGTGTCTTAGATGAAGAAAGGTGGCTTATTTTCACTTGCATTGTTGCTAGCTCAGGTAATAATTTGGTAATGGCCCTAAGTGAAACCTTTGGATTTATTAGCTCAGCTATGTGCCACTCTGGAGATGGCATTCCAAACACATAATTATTTAACTTTTCCTCTCTCCTCTCAGTCACTTATAGATAAAAGGAATTTATTAACTAACAAAACAACTCAATATATGTTTTAATAATTGGATCAAAATAGGAAAATCATATCCTATGCTCAACTAATTTTTTATATTATCAGCTAGCTATTTGTGTTGAGTGGAGTAAATAAAAAATTTTCCATATGATTGTGCTGTTATTTTCTTTTTAGGCTAATTGTAACTTAGATGTTTTAAGTATCTGATCTGTTGGTATGGCTGAATAATACAAGGAAGCAAACTGGGAAAATAGTCTTAAACTTAACAAATTGTGTAGGTCAAAAGTAAGAACGTATAGATGTCATATATAATGTTTTTGAAAATTGTAGCTAATTACATTTAATTTAAAAATTTAATTGAAATTAAATTTACCATGGCATTCCATTGGTAAAAAGTTTATGAATGTATGAAATTTGTGGGATAGTCAAAATTGGAGGTTTATTTTAATATTTCTGTCTGAACTAATTTTCTGAATTATTTTTAAACTTGATATTAACAGAAGTAACCCAGAATTAAAATGTATTCTAGTTAAACTGGATTTCTTAATGATGGATTTTTTTTTTTTTTTTACAAATTCTTTAATTTATTTAAGTATATACATGCGACATTTATTGCTTGCTCATTTAGTTATGGTTATTTTTCATTTAATTTTTGTTTTGTTTTGGAAACACCTTGATAAAGGCTATCTCTTAAGTTTAGTTGTAAGTACAATGAATTTTTAATAACTTCATAAATATTTTCAAAGAACTTCTAACTGCAAATAGTCAAGATGTAGATGAATAAGCAACAGAAACAGAAACTTAGCTTTTGGATTTAACTCTGTAGAAAATAGTCATTGTGTGTTTTGAGGTGCTAAACTATTCTTAAAACCAGTTAAAGCATTTGCAAGAATATTTAAATTGCATATTTCCGTTTTTTGTAACTACTTTGTTTTTCAGGTAATTTTCAACAGATTTTCATTCAGACTTTTCCAGATTCTTTCATTGGGAATTCATTGTTTTCTACATTAAAAATCAACTACTGATACATACTATTTCATATTTGGAATATCAGGGGTCCTCAGATTTTTGTGAGGAGGGTCCCTTTTAAGTATTTTGTAATGTTGCTTTTTTTGCAAGGGGGCTGCATTATGTATGCATATTATGGTTTACAGATACCACAGGGAAGATTACTAACAGTAATAACTGAGTTGGGAATGCATGCTGGCTGTATTCCCTTCACAGTTGGGAATTTCAGGAAACTGAGGCAAGACATTATTGGCGCAGAGGGGGAAGTGGTTACTGCACCTGGCTCGGAGACCTGTCAGGTAAGGTTTAAATAGCTACCACTAGATACGAACTCCTTGGACAATTCCTATGGAACTTAAGTTTCTGAACTTTCTGTTTAGATCTCATGTCATTTGTCATCTCATTTCACTTCGTAATTGTTAGAGATTTTGTGGCAAAATTTTATTGTCTTTTCAAATGAGTGGAGTTGTGACCATCATGATGAAGCCTTAAAAATTAAAAAAACAAAACAAAACAAAAAAAAACCATGGGCTCAAAGCAATAAATAGCACAGCAGGTAGCGCATTTGCTTTGTACACTGCTGACCTGGGTTCAATCCCCGGAATCCCTTATAGTCCCAGCCTTCTGGGAATAATTCCTGTGATCAGAGCTAGGAGTAACCGCTGAGCACCCCAAAACAAAGTATGACCCCAGAACAAAATAAAACAAAACAAAATTAGCAAACTAAAGTGTCTGTATTACTTTAAATGTGTGACAATTAAATGGTGAAATACTGTAACTGAAGAGTAGGGATTGAATGGGAGTGATTAAGGGGAATCCATTAACTCTAGGCTTCAGTCACTTAAGCCAAAGCAATGGTTCTTGCTGTTACTGAATCAGAGTTAGGTACCTATAGAATATAATGCTAGTATTCCCGCCAAAGTGTCTATGTGACTTCTCTTGAGATCCCTGTACTTTAACATTTTAATTTTTACGGTGAGAATGTTAAATAATTTGAAGAGTCTTTTATATGCCATGAAATTTTATTTTGGGTCTAATCAATACTCAGGTGCTAAATAGTAGTAAGTAGAGAATTATTTTATTTTTGTACTATACATAAAATTGGCCCAAAGGCAGATAATGATATAGTCTGCACATAAGAAATACCAGTCTACCCTTTTAATCAAAAGTGGAATAAGGAGGCCAGAGAGATAGCATGGAGGTAGGGTGTTGGCTACCTTAGCATAACAGGAGCCATCTTTTCTGCCTTTCTGCCATCTATAGAGCATAGCCTCAAAAAGCAGTAAATAACCTTCAGCCCAAGGTGAGAAGAACACCGCCTAGCTGCCTAATACCTCTCCCTGCTCTGGAATGTAGCCAAACCTCCCTGGCCCTCCTGCCTTAATTAGCTCAAGTATGTGGTAGAACACACCCTCTTCAGGGCCACGGGGTATTACCTTGAAAACTTCTAATCTACAAGGATGTCCTGACCCCTACTCAACTGCCCACTTTTGGAAGATGATGTTTATCTCTTTCCTGTGTCCTGTCCTTACCATATTTGGAATGATCAAGTAGTTTGCGCACCAAAAAGACTGATTGACACTGCCCTTTGCCAGCCCCTTTCTGCCTGTCCATAAAAGCAGGCACACATCCCATTAAAGATGCCTTTGATCGGAAATTCGTCTTGGGTCATTCCTATAACCTCTTTGAGTTTTCTTACAGGTGTGGTGCGTTCCTAGCTTCGTATAATTAAGGTGCGGTCGTCCCTAAACTTCCCTTCTCCACCCCCGCTGACAGGGCTCCCCGGGAAGCATTCGGGCCTCCGCAGTAGGGCATTTGCTTTACACGCAGAAGGACAGTGGTTTGAATCCCAGCATCCCATATGTTCCCTGCCAGGAACGATTTATGAGCATAGAGCCAGGAGTAACTCCTAAGCGCTGCTGGGTGTGACACCAAAAA
>PVKC010008305.1:0-14543 GCA_004027635.1 Crocidura indochinensis | reverse complement strand
ACAGCCTTGAAAATGGAAGTTCTCCAGATGTCTGTATTTCAAAATAAGGGCTTTGTGTCTCTAAGTATCGACACTGTCTTTTCCCATCCTTAAGTTTTACCAGGTGATCCTTGTTACCTGATGTATTTTTGGACATTTTCTTCCTTCATCTTTCTACTTAATGCAGCTATAACTTATTTAGTATGAATAAAATAAATCTTAAAATATTAGCAGTAAATATGGCTTTTCCTAAATATTAGTTTCAAGTTTTCTAAAACCTTTAGTACTTTGCTGCTTCAAACAAAATGGTTTTGATGACTCATGCTTGACTTTATGCAATTGATTATATTGAACTAAAGTACAGTTAACACCTTTGGGTATCAGGTGGAGAACAGTTTTGCACTCAATGCAACTGAGTTAGATTCTTAACTTTCTATTCTGTTTACTTCAATATATTATTAGATTATATATTATAATATATAATATCGCCTTACTGCTATGTCACCATTCCGGCCCCATAGCTTATAATTTCTTAAAAGATCCCCTGTTGCTCTTAGTCTGTCAAAGGGGTCTGATTTTCATAAACTGAACGGACACACTTAGGCAAATTTATTTGAACTATTTTAATGAGTTCTTACTGGCTTCTTTGATGATTATTACATTGTTAGTATTCTTATTATCGGATAGAATTTCTGAAATCTGAGGTCAGTTGAGGTATTTGTTAAATCCAGTGCCTGTTGGATCTTATCTCCATATTTTATTTTGTAAGTCTGAGGAAGCAGAGAATTAATTTGTCTAATAGTTTCCTAAATGGTACTGGTAAAATTACTTTTCTTTGAAAACTATTTTGAGAACCAGTTGCTTTATGCTGACTTCTTTCTTCTTAGAATATCTTTCTTCTCCTAATCTCTGGCGGACTCAGATGTATTTTTGACTCTTTAATTAAAAAAAATACATGGATTGTCTGTGAATTGTCCTTCACCCACAATCAGTTTTTCTTTCTTGGTGATCAGGTAAGTAACCATTAAATTCTTTTGTTACAGGGGTTAAAAAAAGCTAAACCAAGATCTACATATACAAATTCATTAAAACTCAACAATAAGGATTTACTTTTATTCATGTCTGTAGGATAAAAAATTGTATGATTTTGCTTTGGGTTTTTTTTTTGTTTGTTTTATTTTATTTTGTTTTGTTTTGTTTTTGGGCCACACCTGATGACACTTGGGTTACTCCTGGTTATGTGCTCAGAAATCCTCCTGGCTTGGGGGACCATATGGGATGTTGGGGGAATCTAACCACGCTCCATCCTAGGCTACGGTGGGCAAAGCAGACGCCTTACCGCTTGCACCACTGCTCCGGCCCATGCAATGCTTTTAAGTATAATTTTAGAGAACTATTTACCATAACAAGACACTGGAAACAAGCAAGATGCCCTTCAACAGACAAATGGCTAAAGAAACTGTGGTACATATACACAATGGAATATTATGCAGCTGTCAGGAGAGATGAAGTCATGAAATTTTTCTATACATGGATGTACATGGAATCTATTATGCTGAGTGAAATAAGTCAGAGAGACAGAGGAAAACGCAGAATGGTCTCACTCATCTGGGTTTTAAGAAAAATGAAAGACATTCTTACAATAATAAGTTTCAGGGCCCGGGAGATAACATGGAGGTAAGGTGTTTGTCTTTCATGCAAAAGGTCATTGGTTCGAATCCCGGTGCCTCATATGGTCCCCGGTGCCTGCCAGGAGCAATTTCTGAGCATGGAGCCAGGAGTAACCCCTGAGCACTGCTGGGTGTGACCCCCCCCCCCAAAAAAAAAGTTTCAGACACAAAAGAGAAAAGAGCTGGAAGCTCACCACAAAGAGTGATGATGAGTTTAGTTAGAGACATAACTACATTCTGAACTGTCCTAATAATGAGAATGTATGAGGGAAATCAAAAGCCTGTCTACATTACAGGCGGTAGCTGGGTGGGGAGGAGGGAGATTTGGGACATTGGTGATGGAAATGTTGCACTGGTGATGGATGGTGTTCTTTACATGACTGAAACCTAAACACAATCATGTATGTAATCAAGGTGTTTAAAATAAAATATATTATTTAAAAAAAGATAATTAAAATATTTTAATGTAAATATCATGAATAAGAGCAGATTCATTTAATGCAAGTAGCATTTTACTGTGGATTTTTTTGTTTGTTTGTTTTGTTTTTGGGCCACACCCGGCAGTGCTCAGGGGTTATTCCTGGCTGTCTGCTCAGAAATAGCTCCTGGCAGGCACGGGGGACCATATGGGACACCGGGATTCGAACCTTTGGTCCTGGATCAGCTGCTTGCAAGGCAAACACTGCTCTGCTGTCTCTCCAGTCCCTACTGTGGATATTTTAACATATTTTTGTAAAAATTGACTATGTTGTTATGAGTTGATGAATAATTAAAAATATTATGACATTATTTACCAAGTTATTTATAATATCGTTTCAGGCATTAAAAGTCCCAATCCAGTCACACTAAGGGGTGAGCTTCCCTCCACCAAAGCCCCCAGTTCCCCATCCACCACTCAAACCTGCCCAATTGCAGACACAAATTTACTTCATATCGTTTTATAGCACAAAGGCAAATGGAATTATCAAAACTTAGATCCACGAAAGTCAATTGGTAATCATTGTCATATTTCAGATTGGTGTTAATAAAGTCATTGCTTGAAGATTTACTGAACTAGGCTGGTTGGCGCTATTTGAGCCTTCTATGTTATTGTTTAGGCTCATGAGCGTGGTGGTCTTTTATGAAACTACCTCAGATCTGCTGTGTTCTTATCTGGGCCGGGCTGATAGTATCATGAAATTTAAAGGTGTTTGGCTGCTTTTGGAGCCTTGTGTCGAAGAGCTATAGAACTGACAGTATTTAGTAGTTGGGCAGTTTGGTGAAGTTCAGTTGTGGAGCTGGACTGTTTCTATATCTTAAATTGTGACTACAGGCTGCAGTGCTTTCAGGCAGAAAGGAGAAATCTGTTGTTTCCATTCCAAGGAGGCCCTAGAATTGTCAGCCCAAATCAGTCTACCTGTAAAGAGATTCAGCAGCGTCACATTCCCTCCAAGATTAGTTGTGAAGCTGGGCAATTTCCCTGCCAGCAAGGTACTGATGACAGATTTTAAAAATGGCATTATCAGCTAGTATTAACCATACATTATTTCTGTGCATATATATTTGTGTCTCTGCAGGTTGGGGCACTATAGACAGTGATAGGGACTACCTCTACCTGTTATTGTTTGGGGGGGTATTAAACCATGCCCCCATATTTACTCATTCAATTCATTAATTTCGCACACCCACACCAGAGTTACTCTAGGCTTACTTCTTGCTCTGTGCTCTACTCCTGGTTTGACTGAGGGGATCATATGTGGTATATTTTAACTCTCCAGCTCTGACCCCAATAAATTTTAATAATTAGAAACACTTTCCTTGAAGCAAATTTGCTTTATTCTTTTGATCATACACAGAAATGCTTGGACATAACCCCTGGTACAGTGTTTGGGTTACTTCCTGGTGTTCTGAGAATCTTGCAGTACTAGAGCTTCATACCAGGCTTCTTGACTGCAAAACTTTTACTGTATGTATCCCTTGAGCTTTTCTCTGGCACTTGAATTAAGTTTGTTTTAAGTAAGATATATAAAGGGCACTTTTTTGGGGTGGGGGAGGTCGCACCCAGTGGTGCTCAGGGGTAACTGCTGGCTCTGTGTTCATAAATTACTCTTTGCAGGCTCAGGAGACCATAGCATGCTTGGGATTAAATTTGGGCTGACTGTGTGCAAGGCAAACACTCTACCCTCTACTATCGTTCCTTCCTCCAAAGGACACCTGATATCTATAAATGTATTAATTTCACTGTCATTTGGAAGGAAAAAGTACTCTTGACTTCAAAATTTCATAGATAATGTATGTTCTGCCTCCATTTGGATGTTGGGAGGGTGTTGTTTTATACCCAGCCAATAATTGAATAGTATAATTTGCTAGCGTAGCAGAATCTAGAGAAGAGCCTATCACATCAGATCATTTGGGTATGTTTTAGGACAGGAAGGCCACTGTTTTACTTCTTTAAATTTAGCGGTAAAAGTAAGTTTACCTATGCATATATAGGTCAGTAAATATAGCTATTAACATTGCAATTTAAGCAGGTATCAATTTTTTTTTGTTTTGGTTTTTGGTTTTTGGGTCACACCCAGTGAGCTCAGATGTTACTTTTGGCTCTGTGCTCAGAAATTGCTCCTGGCAGGCTCAAGAGACCATATGGGATGCCGGGATTCGAACCGGATCCTGGTTCAGCCACATGCAAGGCAAACACCCTACTGCTTGCTACATTACCGCTCCAACCCCCATAACAAATTATTTTCAGTCAATTTTTAAACAACATACTCATATTCATTATAGTTCATATGTAGTTAATACTTTTAATAATTTTAACTCAAAAACTCAGAAATTATATTTGATTGAGATTTCAAAGGCCAAATGGAAGGTTTCTATCTATAGACACAGCAAGCTAAATGATTGTGCAGGCTGTGTTGTACATACAGAGTGGGTTATAAAATCTCAGGTTAAATTCATCATGACTACATAGTGTTTCCTTCATTTTGATCAATGAGAATTAATAAAAGATTAAGGCAGTTTAGGGTACTTAACGGTTTTAATGCTTCAGTGTTTCTAATACCTAAGTCAATATAATCTTTTTTTTTTGTTTAATGATTTTTGGGTCCTACCCGGTGGCACTCAGGTTACTCCTGGCTTTGCGCTCAGTAATCACTCAAGCCTGGGGAACCGTATTCAGGATGCCAGGGATCACACCTGGATCAGCCCCAGGTCTGCTGTTTGCAGGGCAAATGCCCTACTGTTGTGCTATTGCTCCAGCCCCAAATAACCTTTTATATAGAGAGATATTCACCTGAATAAAGTATGGTAAATAAATAAATCCATTAATAAAATTATCTGGATACTGAAATTGGGAAGCTGGAGATAGAAAGTGAAGTGCATTTATATTGCAGCTCATACAACTTCTATTAAAAATTTATATACTATTAAAACTTAAATTGTTGCACTGGTGAAGGGGGTATTCCTTTTGTAACTGAAATCCACCTATAGTCATGTTTGTAATAACAGTGTTTAAATTAAAAAAAATTGTAAACATGTTGAACTTGTTTTTATTGCATAATATATAAATGCTTTTACCTTAAATAAAATAATTGTTAAAATTAAAATACTGCTGTCATTTTTCCATTGGATAAACATTTTTAATACTTTTGCATTTTTTCCTAACTGTAAAAATAAAGTTGGCTTTATAGTTGTAAAAATATACATGTTGAATTCAACATTAACAAGTTTTTTTTTTGTTTGTTTTGTTTGTTTGTTTTTTGGGGGGGATTTGGGCCACACCCGGCTCAGAGGTTACTCCTGGCTCAGAAATAACTCCTGGGGGGGCCGGGCGGTGGCGCTGGAGGTAAGGAGCCTGCCTTGCCTGCGCTAGCCTTGGATGGACCGCGGTTCAATCCCCCGGCTCCCATATGGTCCCCCAAGCCAGGAGAGACTTCTGAGCGCATAGCCAGGAGTAACCCCTGAGCATCACTGGGTGTGCCCCCCCCCCAAAAAAAATAACTCCTGGTAGCACGGGACCATATGGGACACCAGAATTCGAACCAACCACCTTAGGTCCTGGATCAGCTGCTTGCAAGGCAAACGCCGCTGTGCTATCTCTCCAGGCCCAGCTTTTTTTTTTTTTTAAATTGACATCTTGAAGGCCGGAATCATTAAGAAGGTTTTAAAAACAAAATATTAGGAATTCTTTTCTGTATTATTTGATCATTTAAACTAGTTAAACAAGAGTAAATCAGATAGAAACAAATATTAGAAGATCTTTGAATTTACCAGAGTTTTGGAGACTTTTAATAATAGAAAATTTTATTTTCATACATACAGAAAACTTTTCATACATACAGAAACTTATTCTATTCCTCTCAGATTGTGAAAATTGCATGCCCCGAAGTCCTACCAGTTTAAAGAAAACTACAACATATATTTTAACTTGACTAAAAATTTAATTTTAATATGGCATGAAGAACCAACGATATATACAAATTTCAATAATATACACGCATACTTGGAAAATTACAGTAAATGTGCCGTTACTTATATTAATTTTAATTCTGATGCAAAATATTTTCAGTGGTTGGCACACACACTCATCACTGAAAATTATTAGTGAATATCAGGGGATATACACACACATCAGTGAATATATCAGAAAGATCAGGGGAAGTTATCAGCCTCTGCTCAGGAGTTGTGTCTACTGGGATTCTGCATAATTTTTGAAATGTTCCCCTTTTTTATTTTGTACTCAGTTATTACCTTGTACTAGAATATTTTGAATATAATAAGCTTTAATCTATCGCATGACAATAGTTTTTTATGTTAGATCTGTGCTGAAGTCATGCCTTTATTAATGGTCTGTTAATGTAAATAATGGTCAGTTTTCATTCTATAAAGTTGACAGTGTATATATATTTCTATGAGTCTGTAGAATGGGATTTTATGCCAAGTCTAGTATGGAGGTTTTTATATGAAGATTATATTATTTTCTTAAAATTTTTTTTTCTTGAATTGGCTAATAGATGCCCAGCATGGATCGTTAAACTAAAAAAGAGATTCTGGGGCTGAAGAGAGAGCACAGCAGTAGGATGTTTGCCTTGCATGTGGCCAACATGCCATATGGTTTCCTGTGACTGCCAGGAGTAACCCCTAAGTGCTGCCATTTGTGACTCAAAAACAAAACAAAGCATGATTCTTAAATAGTAAATTTCCAATAAAGGCAAATATTGATATAATTGGAAGGATCACAATACTTGGTGAAATGGTAATTTTTTGCAGGTTCTTAAAACAGAAGAACTTTGTTACTAACAATATACTTTTATTCTAAACTATTAAAACTTAAAGCAATTTGTTAGCTTACAATTTATATTTTTTAGATTTTTTTTTTTTACAGTGTTAGGTATTGAAAGAAGGATTTAAAACTGTTTGAATTAAAAATACAACAGAGTGGAACTTTACCTTCTTGTTTAACATAGTTATATATTTCTTGCTTGTTAAATACTTGTATTCCCTTTTGTATGTACCTAATTAGTTATTTCACAAAGTATTATCTAAAAGTTGTTAGTCGCTTATTTGTGGTAGAGAATTAGAGAAATAACCATTTGTGATTTGCTTATTGTATTGCCATTTTGAAATTATAAAAATCCTTTTTTTTTAGAGTTAAAACTTTTGGAGAAAATGTGTCTTGTATGATTTGTTTGCATTTTGTTTAGTTTTGGAGCCACATCTGTGATGCTGAAGAGTGATTCATGGGTTTACACTCAGAAATTACTTCTGATACAGGATAGCCAGGGATCCAACCCTTGTCAGCTGTGTGCAGGGCACTCTCCTATCTGCTCTTCTATAGGTCTGCCCCTGTTTGCATATTACATATTATTTGGGAGTGGTGGTGGTGATGTATCTTAGTCCTTGAAAAAGATTTAGAATTATGTCAGGGTGTCAGTACGTTGAAGGACATGGTAAAAGTTGCTTTTCCAGTGTTTGGCAAATTTCAGATTTTCAGATTTATAGTTAAAGTCTCAGTGTGTTTTTGTTTTTGTTTTTGGGCCACACCCGGTGACGCTCAGGGGATATTCCTGGCTATTCGCTCAGAAGTCGCTCCTGGCAGGCACGGGGGACCATATGGGGAACTGGGGGATCGAACCGCGGTTCGTCCTAGGTTAGCACAGGCAAGGTAGGCACCTTACCTCCAGCGCCACCACCCGGCCCCAAGTCTCAGTGTTTTAATCTTTATTTGTGCAAACTTATTGGTAATTAAAAAATACTGTCTTTTGAGAAGCAATTCATTTTAAGGAAAATTTTAGTTTTGTTGCATCAAAAATACTATCTCTAAATTGCTTTTGATAAATTTGTTTCATTGAAGAATTTTCCATATTTAACTACTAGAGGTACTTTTGTTAGCTATAACCACAGGGGATAACAATGCCAAATTTGGAGAATTGGTTCAAAAAATTTCCAAGCAAGTGTATTATCATGAAGTCATACTATATTTTAAACAAATCTCTAGGGACCATAGCATGTGCTTTCTTTTATTATTTTTTATTTCATTTTTTTAATTTTGGCTTTCACCAGGTGGCTTTCAGGAGTTTGCGCCTGTCTCCACACTCAGAAATTACTCCTGGCAAGGCTCAAGAGGGACATATGAGATGCTGGTGATCGAACCTGGGTTAGTTGGGTACAAGGCAAATGCTCTACTGCTAAGCTATCTCTCCAGGCCCTGTTTTTCCAATTTTAAGTATAATTGTATAAAAGAATACATTATTTTGACACTTTAATAATTTATATTTTTGAGACATGTAAACTCATTTGTGGATTATTTTATGTTCTTAATAGATGTTTATCTCACCATTTCATTTCTTTTGATTTCCCTATGGCTATTATTATTATTATTATTAAACTTGAGGGGTAGGTCCATCCATACCTACCTGTGCTCAGGGCATATTACTGGCTCTGTACCAGGGGTCACTACTAGTGGTTGCTCAGGTATTTTGCTCATATATGGTGTTGAGGATCAAAACTGAGTTGGCTGCATGCAAGGCAAATGCTGTAACTCCTATCTTATCTCTTCAAATCTAGACTTTTAGGTAATTCTGTTGTCCAATTCTTGTTGACGTTGGATGCTGAAAAATAAAATGCTAACATATTATCTTATTATTAATATACTATCTTATTATTATCTTATTATTACTCTTATATTGAAATTTGGTGTGATTATTATAGACCAGTTGTATCATACTTACCTAGGATAATAAATTGTGTATTTTCCCTAACTTTAGTTTCCTCTTATGCTAACTAAACCAAAAGAAAATCTATTTGTCCTGACCTCTGTTGGTGCTTCGGTTATTTTAAAATTCAGTGATTTTTCTTCATATGATGCATCTTAATTGCTGAATTAAGACTTTCCTTGATAAGACTTTCTGGGTTTTATGAAATTGAGAGAACGTACCCTCTGGAAGATTCTTGAACAAGAAAATAAAATTTAATGACTTTATTTAAACACTAGATTTACAAGGTTTTTAGTAATATAGTTGGGATTTTTCACAGCTAAAAAGTTGTGCATGATTGGGTTTCAGACATAAAGTGTATAACACCCTTCACCAGTGCACATTTCCTGCCACCAATGTCCCCAGTTACCCTCCTATCCTTTTCCCTGCCTATGTCTGTAGAAGACATTGCATCCCTCCCTCTCTTTCTCCCACTCTCCCTCTCTTTCTACCCCCTGCTTTCTCTTCCTTTTTTTTTCTTTTAGACACTAGTTTGTAATATTGTTAGTAAAGGAATATCATGCATATCACTTTACTTTCTCTCAGCACCCAATTCTTGTCCAGTGTGATCACTTTCAATTATCATTGTTATAGTGGTCCTTTCTTTGCTCTTACTGTGCTCTCCTACTATTTGTGGCAAGTTTCTCACTATGAACTGGTCCTCTCTGGATGTTATTACCACACTATTCTTTTATGTCCCACAAATGAGGGTGATTAAATCAGTCATGTTTATTCCTTTCCCTCTGGCTTTTTTCAGTCTGCATAATAATTTCCACATCCAGCATGTATAAACAAATTTTAGGACTTCATTTTCCTAACAGCTTCATAGTATTTTATTGTTTACATGTACCACAATTTCTTTAACCACTCATCCATCTGCTCTCCTCTTGGTTAGTTAGGTTGTTTTCAGATTCTGGCTATTATGAACAGTGCTGCAATTAACATAAGAATGCAGAGGGCATTTCCCCTTTTTTTGGCTACACCCAGCCATGTTCAGGGGTTTGTCTCCTAACTCTTCATTCAGAAATTACTCCACACAGACTGGGGGATTTATATGGAATCAAACCCAGGATCAAACCCAGATTGGCCATGTGCTCGGGAACCTCCCTAACCACTGTGCTAGATTACTCTGGTCTTACAGAGGGCTTTTTTGCATTGATTTTTTTTCTTTGGCTCAGGGGTTACTCCTGGCTAAGCGCTCAGAAATTGCCCCTGGTTTGGGGGGACCATATGGGACGTGGGGGGATCGAACCTTGGTCCTTCCTTGGCTAGTGCTTGCAAGGCAGACACCTTACATCTAGTGCCACTCCTCTGGCCCCGATTTTTTTTTTTTTTTTTTTTTTTTTTTTTTTTTTTTTTTTTGCTCTTAGGTATATTCCTAGGAATGGTATTGCTGGATCATAAGGAAGCTCAATTTCTAGGTTTATTTTTTGTTGGAATATTCATATTCATGAATTCAACATATTCATGTTGAACTAGAAAATGCTCTACAGTTAATCTGTGATACTGCTTCCATCTTAGACAAAGCCTTCTTTGTTTTGTATTGTTTACAAAGAAGCTTAACTGATCTTTCTGTGAAAATTGTAAATCAGACCATGATTTCCTAAGAGCCAAAGAATGAAATCTAAACCTTTTATTGTGACCATATTAATCTCTTGTCTTGTTAGTATGCCTCTATATCTCACTCTATTGATCTTTTTGTTGCGTATTTGGTTCTAGGAATACTTTTTTCATTTGCTAATGATCATTGGATATATTCTTCTTTACATTGCTGATTTCTTCTGATAAATATCAGATAAAATTGTCATACTTAAGAAAAGGGACTTTGTAGTAATGTAAATGAACTTTCCCACCATATTTATCACACTATCCTGTTGATTTCCTTGTTTAGAATTTATTACAATATGAAGACCTATTTATTTTTGTTGTTATTTGAGATTGGCTTCTGAGCAATGCTTAGGATCCTTATGCCATATTATTATTATGTATTTTGATCATACATAGATTAGATGTATGAGCCTGATGATTTAGTATGTGGGTCTAGGGAATGAGGTACTCTTCAGATGACTCAGGATGCTGGGATCTACTGAACAAAATCAATCAGGGAGACACACACACATACACTCCTTTTATCTCTCCTCCCTCTCTGCCTCCCTCCCTCCATCCCTCCCTCTCTCCCTCGGAGTTACAACAACAAATATGCAGTGCCAGGATTGAGTTTAGGCCTGGTGTATGTCTGCCCTCTGTCCTTGATATTGTTTTTCTCATCATATTTAAATTAGCATCTGTAGCAATTGAAATAAGCTAGCTTCTCTGTGACAGAAGCCATGACTCAGTAAATATATTCTGAATTAAAATGATTCTCACTATTAATACTTGTTCAACTCAGGATTTCTTTTTTTTGATGGTGATGGTGGGGGCGGAATTTGGCCATAGCCAGTAATGTCCATGACTTACTCCTCGATCTGTGTTCAGACTTCATTCCAGGAGTTGAAAGGTAAACCATATGTGGTACAAGGAATCCTATGGGCTACTAACCAAGCAATTGCTTTTACCTCTGTATTCTCTCTCCTACCCTAGAATTTCTTTAAATAGGCACTTGAAATAGAGACTAAGGAGTTGGGTTTTTGGTGGTTGTTCACTTTAATAATTTCATTAACATAATAATAGTAATTTGTTTAGTTAATGAACTTTATTGGGTTTTGAATTACTCCTGGCATTTCTTGTTTTATTCAATAGCCATTCCTATTGCTGCTGCTCAGGTGACCATATAGGATGCTGAAGATTGAATCCCATGTTGGCAACTTGCAAGGCAAGTTGTACTAATTGTACTAGACCTGTACGAGATCTGCTTTACTCTCATGCTGGACCACAGTTGGGGAGCTGTAAAAAAAAAAAAGCAACTTAGGGCATGTGACTCAGTGGCATAGAATTACGGAATGCTTGAAGGCCTGATCCTTGACAAAACTCACCTGATCTTTTCCCTTTTTTACCCTCCCTCCCGCCTTTCACCTCTCTTTCCCACTCTCTCCTCTCCTTTCCATTTCTTTCACTCCCTGTCTTCTTTCCCTCTCCTTTCATCATCCTCATCTCTTCCACTGCTTCTCCCTTTTTCCTTTCTCTCTGCTCCCTAGTACTCATATTTCTCCTCCTCCTTTTCCTCTTTCTCCACAGATTCTTTTTTTTTTTTTTTTGGCTTTTGGGCCACACCCAGTGAAACTCGGATTACTCCTGGCTATGCACTCAGAAATCTCTCCTGGCTTGGGGGATCATATGGGACGCTGGGGATCAAACCGAGGTCCAAACTGAGGTCAACCCTGGGTCAGCCATGTGCAAGGCAAATGTCCTATTGCTGCACCACCGTTCCAGCCCCTTTCTCTACAGATTCTGAAAATATCTAACTATTGACTTTGATCAGTTTTTTGCTGTAACCATTTCCTTTTGGTACATGCATTGCCCTTAAATGTTGATTGTGGAGAATTTTCTTGGGGAGGGTAAGCCAGGGCTATTGGCTAACTGCTGTGTTATTTTAAGATAAAATTTGACATTGGTACCAGTGAGCAGTGACTCCAAAAGACAGTTTAAAATATTATTAACAATAACCTATAGCTAGTTTTGTTTCTCTACTCAATTTTTGGTACAGTGTGGAATTTCTTTTGCAATTATCTTTCATTTTCTGTTTTGGTACTTAACCTGTCTGCTCTCAGGGCTTACTTTTTTCTGAGGGCTCAAGTTCTTAACTAGTTGGCTCAGGGAGGAGACTATGGAATGTTGGGGATTGAACCTGTGTCTGCCTCATGTTACAAGATTGCTTCAGTCCTAATAAAATAAATAATTTTGAAGTCTGTCATTTCAATGATGTGACAAGCCAGCCTCTGAAATACTGAGTAAAATTGTAAGTATGAGGCAAGTGAAACAAGTAGACTAAGAATTTGGAGAAATTAATTAAAACTGGCACTATACTAAAGTTTCATATTTTTAAAGTATGAGAAATTTTAAAAGTCTTCACTAGTTTTACTTATTTTGGCTTATAGGTTGTTAAACTGTGGAGAGTAAAAAGACTACTCGTAAGAGGGAACAGTGAAGATGGGTTTATGTGGTATCAGCTATCCAAGTGTCAGAAACTTAAGATTGAACTACCTCTGTCCCCAGGGCAAGGAATACCAAAATTTAATCAAAGCTGTAGGACACATGCTTAGTATATCTGTAATTCCCCAAACCTAAAGTACCTAGTAAATGAAACTGGCATATGCAAGATCTACTATTTTTTTTAATATAAAAGAATAAGTTAGTGGAAATACAGTCATAATTTTGGTCTTAATATTATTTGTTTTTGGTGGCGCTCAGGGGTTATTCCTGACTCTGCACTCAGTTGCTTCCACCAGATTCGGGGGACCATATGGGATGCCGGGATTCAAACTGGGGCTTGCCCTGTGTTGGCTGCATGCAAGGCAATCGCCTTACCGCTGTGCTATTGCTCTGGCCCCGGTCTTAATATTTTTAAATAGAAACATAAGCTAATCATCACATTAATAGCTTGTGTACTTATTTGTTCAGTTTGTCTGAGTACACTTGCATTTAAATAAAGATTATTGCTGCCACCTTCCTGTAAAAGGTTCTCACATACACAGGGGTCTCAGCAAAGAGAGACTGTAAGCTACCTAGCACACATATATGATTGGTGATTTCTAAAAACGTTAAAAAAAAAGAATACATCTAATCAGTCTGCATTTGTGATTTTATTATGGTTTAAGAAATGTAAAAACAACTAAAAATAAATTCAAATTATAACTACCAGTATTTTGTAACTTTTCCGTAGTGTAATATACCAACTACTTACATCCATTATAATAGTGCATGTCTTTGTTAGGGATCATTTCTTTTTCTGAGAAAGACTGGAAAATGAGGCATCTGTAAATCAGATCCCCTAAATTAATAAAGTGTCAGGTGTACATATTTAAATGATTACAAGTTTTAAGGCAGTATATATGTACAACTAGTATATCCTTCATATACTCGAGCTGTCGGTACTAAGGTCCTTGGTTGAGAATCATTAGTTTATCAAGTTACAACTTGAAAGTGAAAATAGCTAATTTTGTCTAGTATTTCTTTTCAGGCTTGAATAATCATTGAAAAGTTGTATTGGTCATTTTCATGAGTTATCCTGGAGGAAAATCTTATAATCTAATAGTTATGAAAAGAAAAAAAAAGGCATTTCAGTGTTCTATAACTAGCTTGGGTTTTAGTATTCTTTCTTTTTTTAATATAATTTTTATTTTAAACATATTGGGTTACATACCATTGGCAATCATATTTTAGGTACAAATTAACATAAAATCAGGGGAACTCACATCACCAAAAAGTCCTCCCTCCACCTCTTCCTGTCCTACTTCCCATATCCTGTCACCTAACCCCCCACCCCGGGGTTGCTAAAGCAAGTGGTTCCCTCTGTGTCTAACCCACTACTTGGTGGTCCAACACCTGTTTGGTCCTGGTTATCCCCTTTTCCCCCCCTGATTGGGAGGCAGAACTAGTCAGTACGAGTTATATGTATTTGTTTGAAAAAGAAAAAAAAATAGGGGCCCGGGAGATAGCATGGAGGTAAGGCATTTGCCTTTCATGCAAAAGGTCATCGGTTCGAATCCCGGTGCCCCATATGGTC
>PVKC010008304.1:0-28292 GCA_004027635.1 Crocidura indochinensis | reverse complement strand
CACACACACACACACACACACACACACACACACACCTCCAATGTGCCCCTGTTCTCTTACCTAATTCTTCTCTTTATGGCAATTCCCTCTCTCCCAATGGCAGAGAGGTTCAAAACTTTGGGTAGCAAGATAAGAGGATTAAAAGCTTTTATGCGGGCCCGGGAGATAGCATGGAGGTAAGGCGTTTGCCTTTCATGCAAAAGGTCATCGGTTTGAATCCCGGTGCCCCATATGGTCCCCCGTGCCTGCCAGGAGCAATTTCTGAACGTGGAGCCAGGAGTAACCCCTGAGCACTGCCGGGTGTGACCCAAAAACCAAAAAAAAAAAAAAAAAAAAAAGCTTTTATGCTAGAGGTTGGTGTGGACTATCCTTTTCCAAAGTCCAAGGGGGAAAAGGGGAATAAAACTATCCTTTTTAAATGGTAATGGAATTCTCAATTATTGAGTTCATATTGGCATTTTAGTTACTAACTGGAGGATCATTTTTTTGTGATCCTAAGAGTGACCAGAATAGTGATGAGATTCACATGGGAATTGACAGAGGAACAATGGAAGAGTCAGTTCCTTGCAGTATATTTTAAAGGACACAGGGGACAAAACTAAAGTTGTTTCTAATAATAGACAATGAGTCTTGTTCATTTAATATAGCCATTATGCTAATAGAACTATTAATCTAAGCAAAACCTTTGTTGATGGAAAAGCATGCAGCATAAAGAAACAAAATACTTACACAGTGTTCACGAAAGAGCTACTATCTCTATAAAGTCACCCAGAAATAGTAAAGCAATATATTCACAAATTTTTCCATATAAATTAGCATGTTTTTTCATAATGAAAAATGCATTTTAACACAATAACAAATAAGCAATTTGTAACTATCTGTCAATGGATTTTATATGTTCATAGCAGCAGTTAATAGTGAAAATGAAGAAAGAAAATCCTGTATGTCACTCATAACTTACTGATTAGCTAATTATCAAAATTAAATATTATATGCAGGAAAATTATACTAGGTAGTTATTGCTTACATGTGGAAGTTTGTATAAAATTACTTTTAAGTTAAAAGGTAGACAATATAGTATATCCATTTTTACCTTTAAAAAAGTACAAGTGCAAAGTTAAGTTCATGGGGAAGCCTCAAGTTTCTTTATTCTTGTTCAAGTATGAGTGTGGATGATTTAGAAGAAAGTGATTTCGCTGATTCCTGCTGGATGTCTCCAGTCCTGAATTGCATAGAGCCTCAGAAATATTCTGGTATTGTACCACTGCCCTTATCTTCTGACGCTTGTTTTTGGTGTGTGCACAAACTGTGCTGTGGTTCGGCTGAGTCTGGAAAGTTGTGGAATAAATGTCTAAAAAAAGTCAAAATTCACCAAGATCTCTAGATACAGAGGTCTGATTTTACCATCCATGACGAAGTAGAAGTCTTCCATACACCACAAAAGCACCAACAGGAGAGTAAATGATCATGCAAGGAGTCTATAGTGAATCCCATGACAGTACACTTCAGGGAGGGAGAAATCCTGTATCTCCTAGGCCAAGGAAACTCCCTCTATAATATCCCCAATAGTTACTGTGTCTATGCAGGAAGAAACAGAAAAAAAACACAAAATAATCAGTTTTCCATATATATAGATATAGATATAGATATAGATTGATTGATTTTTTAACATCTTTATTTTGGTGTAGATATTGAAGTTGATGTCTCCAATTCTATCTTATTTTATTTTATTTTATTTTCTCTTTCTCTTTCTTTTTGCACTCCGGCATGGTTTGATTTCAGAACCGAGACATTGTGTGGTTTTTGGCTTTACTGCTGTAGTGCTCACTGGATACCTAATTTGATATTTCTTTCTGTATTGTTGTGGTGTTTCAATTACCTTTCTCATGTCCTCTCTCAAACTGAGGTTGAAAGCCTCTAGAAGGACTCCACCCATTTTCAGCTTATTTGATTTTTTAATATATTTTTTATTTTTTCTTATTTTTACCCCATTCTATTGCTTTTCTTTCCTTCAAACAAAACCACATAACTCGAATTATCTAGCTCCGCCACTCAAATAGAAGGGGAAACAAGGGAGGATATCAGGACCAAACAGAAGATGATCACTAACAGCAAGCTAGACAAGGAGGGGACCACCTACTCTAGCAGGGGATATGGGTTGCAGAAAGGGAATGGGGATGGGGGAGGACAAATTTGGTGATGGGTATTCCCCTGATTCAATGTTAATATGTACCTAAAATACTACTGTGAAGGATATGAAAGATATGTAAGCCAATATAATCAATATAATAATTTTTTTAAAAAGTCAAAACCAACACTCATTTCCCAATCCATTCATAAAAAATATTTTCCGGGGCTCGGGAGATAGCATGGAGGTAAGGCGTTTGCCTTTCATGCAAAAGGTCATCGGTTTGAATCCCGGTGCCCCATATGGTTCCCCGTGCCTGCCAGGAGCAATTTCTGAGCATGGAGCCAGGAGTAACCCCTAAGCACTGCCGGGTGAGACCCAAAAACCAAAATTAAGAAAAAATTTTTTTCCTTGTTCACTTTAAGGGAATAGGACTCTTGTTCAATGCATTGTAGTCTTCAGAAATCTTCTTTTATATCAAGATGAATATTTAATATAAATAGCTGGTGTGCATATGATCTTTTATCTATTCAACAAATTTTACATTATCCAAAGCCAGGGTTTGATGAATCAGACAACTTTTGCTCTTAATACCCTCTTTGGAAGCAATAGCAGAGGGTTATTCCAAGCAACAGAAGTTGGAAAATAGGACAGTATTTTTCCCTCAAACTAAGTCTTTTCAATGACAATTTTTAGATTTCTAATGGTCACCTCACAGAATAGTAACCATAGTTCTTATATAGATAAGAAGAAAACTCAAACAGAAGGAAACAATGTCTTGTTCACTGAGATCATTTGAGCAAAAGGTTTGATTTTATATTGTCTATTTCTCTTGATACCAAATAGCTTTTTTAATATAATATTTATTATAGTAATAGTGGCTTACACATCATTGATGATAATATTTTAGGTACATATTAACATAAAAACAGGGGAGTTCCCATCACCAAATTGTCCTCCCTCCATCTCCTCCTCCCTCACCCCCAGGGGTTGCTAGAATAAGTGGTCCCCTCTGTGCCTACCTAACTACTTAGTGGTCCTACACCTGTTTGGTCTTGGTATCTCCCTTATTTCCTGCTCTAATTGGGAGGCGGGAATAGGTAGTTCAGGTTATGTGGTTTTGTTTGAAGAGAGAGGTACTAAATTGGGGGGGGGGGGGAATCAAATACGCTGAAAATGGACGGAGTCCTTCTGGAGGCTCTCATCCTAGGTTTGAGAGATGAAGGGGAAAAGAAGGGTAAAACACCACAACAGTACAAAAAGAAGTGTCAAGTAAAATATCCAGTGAGCACTCCAACAATAAAGATAAGCACCACATAAAGGCCATGGTCTTGAGATAAAAAAAACATGGCAGAGCACATAAAGGAAGAAAATAAAAGAAGGAAAAAAATAAATATAAATGGCGAGAACAACTTCAATAACCACACCAAAACAAAGAAATCAACAAAAAACTAGATAAATAACTAGAAAAGAAAATTGTTTTGTGCTTTTTTGCCTTTTTTTTTCTTTTTCTTCCCTCCTGCACAGGCACAATAAATATCAGGGTATTCGAAAGGGGATTCCCTCGACCAAATAGCTTTTTATCTAAAGAATTCACCCAACTCTAAGACATTATAGCCACATACTCAATTTGGGGGCTGGAGAGAGGGTATGGAGGTATGGTAGTTTGAATCCCGGCATCCCATATGGTCCCCTGAGCCTGCCAGGAATAATTTCTGAGCATAGAGCCAGGAGTAACCCCTGAGCACTGTTGGGTGTGACACAAAAACAAAAACAAAAACAAGAACCAAAAAAAGTTTTTGTTAAAGTCTCATTAACTGGCTTTCATTTACTCACCTGTGAGTTTAGTATTCTCAGATATCTTCCAGCACATTTGATGAATAAGTCTTATATTTTATTTGCATCATGTTATTTGTTTACTCTTCTGGTGTTTCAAGCATGTCTCAAGAGCACCTTAACTTGATAGGTTCTTTACTGTGGCTAGAATAGGTTCCACCAGAATGATTATTATATTGATTTGCTAAAAACTCTTCTTAAAATAAAAACTAGGTTAGACCAAGAGTGCTTGTTATTTTGTCCTCAAGAGTACTATGCAGGTAATAAAGTGAAATAGTTGCATTCTCCCTGTTAGTTAAAAAAATCATAAAGCAAAGGGGAAGGACCAAAATTGTTTGGAGTATTTATAAGAATAATGTTTGGAAAAAGAAGATAGAGAGCACATATTTAATCCCTGGAATTCTAAGGCCCTTGAGTATCACTGGAAGTGATCCTTGAGTATAAAGCTCTTAGCTTTATACTAAATTATACCTAAATAACAAGTGTGGCCTAAAATAAAATGTTTTAATGAAAGTGTTTTATTTTAAAAAGAAACAAAAAATATGCTTCACATAATTTTTCTACCAGGTTTGGAAATAGATTTGAATCCAAACCCTGGTCTGAATTCTAACCACTTGAACACACAGTCCTCTTATTATGAGTAGGATACCTCAAGTATCCTCATATCTTGATGGAATGTGACCCTAACCCTACCCATTTTGTTTGTTTGCACCCATTTGGCAAGCATTGCCATTGCCTGAACTAACTGCTACATAACCCCACTCACTTGATCAGGTATGCTATTAAATTTGCATTTTAAGTTTCAAAGTACAGTGATTGTTCAGATAGTGGTATAGAAATATTCCAGGCCACGGACCAGAGAGGTAGCGCAAAGGTAGGGCTTTTGCTTTGCAAGCAGCTGATCGTGGACTGAACGCAGTTAGATCCCCTAGAGTACCATATAGTCCCCCAAGCCAGGAGTGATTTCTGTGTGCATTGCCAGAAGTAACCCCTGAGCGCCATTGGGTGTGGTCCAAAAACGAAAGAAAGAAGAAAGAAAGAAAGGAAGGAAGGAAGGAAGGAAGGAAGGAAGGAAGGAAGGAAGGAAGGAAGGAAGGAAGGAAGGAAGGAAGGAAGGAAGGAAGGAAGGAAGGAAGGAAGGAAGGAAGGAAGAAAAGAAATTTCCAAGCCAATGGAGAATAGAGATTATCATTGGTCTAAGTCTATGGTATATCTGTCATCTAAAACTACTTCCAAATGTGTCCTAGATACTTCTATTCCTGTCAACTAGCAGAAGGAAATGGACAGATCAAAGTGGGAAGCTTTATTTATGGTAGGGGGGACTCCCAAGTGGTGTCGAGGAAACATGGAGATCCCATCAAAGATTCCTTACCCTCTGAACCAGCAGTTCAATTCAAGAGTACTGCAGTTCCAAGGACAAGGACAAACTGGCAGGTTTAATCAGTAAGAACTAACAGGAGAGAAGACCACAAAACCTTCATTCCCATTCTATTGACTAGCACTCGGTCACATGACTACACTTCACTGCAAGGGAGTCTGGGAAACTTCAAGCACTGTGCCCAGAAATAAGGACAAACTAAGTGTTAGTAGACATCTAGTGGTCAGTGCCACTAGCCACAATTCCAACTATGCTTAGTCTTATACCCAGTCACAGTCTGCCCTTCCCCACATTAAGTGCAAGAAAAGTCCAGGATCTTTTAATATTATTCAAATTCAGCTCCTCTTGTTTGTTTGTTTTTTTTTTCCTGTTTAAGGAAACAAGATATCTGCCTACTCAATACAGAGTGGGGAAGTTGGACTACAGTGTTGGCAATAGAGTTGATAATTCAAATAAGAGATGAGCATGAATCACATACAAGTTATGGGTCTATGGCAATGAAAATCTGTTGGGCAAATACTATCTTTCCCCATAGGTTAGGGTAAAATAACTCCATTGTGGTCCATTGCATTTCGCTCTGCATTTGGAGAGTTTCTTGCTTGGACAGTCAATGTAAAGTGGACATTGTGGAGTGAATGTGCCCTTCTTACTAACCCTGTAAACTTGAACATTTTTCCAATGGTGCAAGGATTGTTTTATAAGGGAAATGAGCAGAGGCTTTATAAAACCAGGCTCATGGTTTCCTTGGTAAAGAAATCCCTTTAGAAACTGAAGTGACCTTCAGTCAGTTTTAGTCTACTCCATTTGTCTGTAACTGCACCCAAAGTTATTTTCTAAAACATGGCTCTAAATCTCCTTAGTTCTTTGTGTACTTGCATTTATCTTCACCTCTAACTTAATGACAGCTTCTTCAAGGCAACTCAAATAATAGGCTGAGACGAAAAAGCAATATTCCTGATGTGATCTTTGCCATAGGGTTGAGTTGCAGGGTTAATGAGAAACATTGATAGATCTTTTTCTTCTAAGTCTTTCTTCAGCCCTGTTTTAGATTCCAAAGCATTAGGTTTTCTCCCACACATTGAAATTTTACATTTCTTCTTAGAAATAAGTCAATTCCTCCTTGAACACACCTCTTTCTTAGAATACTGTTAAAAGCAGTAAGAACATGAACTCTTTCTAACATCTCTCTTATAGATGCAAAAGATACAGAGTCTGTAGCTTGATTACATTTAAACACAAAGAAAGCTAATGCTTTTGTTGCGGGTGGTAGACTCGACCTCCACCATGTAGAATTAAGGTTCCCCAATGGGCTTCCAAGAAGACTGGGCTGTACTGAATGAAAGATGATCCCAGACACTGGATTTTGGGGAGTGAGGAATTGTTCTTGCAGAAAAGGAAAATCATTCCAAAAATTTTACCCAGGATTTTCAAGTTCATTGCCTTTTCCTCACAGAAAAGCATTTCAGGAGATAAACAGTGAAATAAAGCAAGTTTGGGGCCGGGCGGTGGCGCTGGAGGTAAGGTGCCTGCCTTACCGCGCTAGCCTTGGACGGACCGCGGTTCGATCCCCCGTGCCCCATATGGTCCCCCAGGCCAGGGGCGACTTCTGAGCGCATAGTCAGGAGTAACCCCTGAGCATCACTGGGTGTGGCCCAAAAACCAAAAAAAAAAAAAAAATAAAGCAAGTTTATTAGGGAATAAAGGGAGGAAAATAAGAGAGTAGTTTTATTTTTTTATAATTACAACTTTAAAGATCTTTATTTTGTGACAAAATAGTGTAGAGTGTTGAAGAGATAAGAGTTAAGGTAATTGTCTTGCACAAAGCCAAGCATATTGAATCCCAGCACCACATACTGGGATTCTAAACTCTGAACCCTGCACAGAGCCAGTAGTAAGCTTTGAATACCCCTAGGTATGCACCCCAAGAAAGGAACAGAAAAAATAAAACAATGTACAAGTAACTCATCCAAATATGAACTTAACCTAAAATTAAGCAATATATGAGCAAAGATGAAAAAAATAATCCCTTTAGTCTTGATATTTGGAACATTTTTTCCTAGTAGAAAATATTTGTTGTAGAGTAAGATTTTGATTAGTTGCTATAAATTCAATCACTCTTTGATGCTTATTTATTATTAAATATTATTAAATACTTTTTATTATTAATAAATATTTGCATTATTATAGCATTTCAAGTTTCCTTTGATTTCAGAATTTAAAGTCAGTATATAGACAGCCTACAATAATTATATTTGCATTATATAATGCAATTTACAATCAAATTATAATAGCTGACAGAAGTGTAGGTAGCTAAGGCTAGTGGAAAGGGTATAAAAACATGATAATCTCCTGGTTTTGAATATAAAGTGAACCAGAAATTTACTTTTATATTATATAATTATATAAGTTGCCAATAGAAAATCCAAACGTGGTATTCATTTGGTAAACTAAAGGATCTGAACTAATCATAATAAAAGGGAATCATTGTTGGAATACCATTTTAAATCTATGTTAGCAAGAGTTTGACTATGACAGTTCGGGCTTTTAAGCATTCAGGCTTTTAAACAGCCAAGACCTCTGAATCTAAAAGAAAGATGGCCTTCTGATTGACCAGGAAGTCCACCCCGCTATTTTAGTAATAGCATTATGTACAACCTTGCCCACATCCTTATCTATGTCATATATTGAACTAGGTTCTGACATGGGTATGATATAGGTCAAGCATGAAAAGGCAGAGGGGGCTATGGTTTGTTCACATGGGATGAAGGTGGAATGAGAAAGGATATCTGTGGTTAAAGTTAGAAAGAACCATTGCCTTACATTTCAAGTAAGACTGTTATATTGTCCGCATAGGATAGAGAGGGAATGGGAAAGGATATCGGTGATTAACGTTACAAGGAATTAATATCTCACATGTCAAGTAAAAATGTTGCATTGTCTTTAAATAATTACATGACTGCTGTATAAAATATATCAAAAATCCTATGAAAGCTGTATACTATGAATGCTTGGGGTCAATAAACATGCACTTCTTCAGGGAACTATTGGACACTTGGGTGCCCAAGTGATGATGATAATAATAATAATCCTGATATAATTTGCTTCATCAATTGGCAGTCTCTGTTTCGCAGGGCTTGGGGGTGATGGGTAACTGAAACTCTAATTCTTTTTTTTTTTTTTTTTTTTTTTTGGTTTTTGGGTCACACCCGGCAGTGGTCAGGGGTTACTCCTGGCTCATGCTCAGAAATTGCTCCTGGCAGGCACGGGGGACCATATGGGGCACCGGGATTCAAACCGATGACCTTTTGCATGAAAGGCAAACGCCTTACCTCCATGCTATCTCCCGGACCCCTGAAACTCTAATTCTAATTTTAATCAGTTTTTTAGAATTGTACATCCTGAAGAAAGAATATACTCTTCACCAAAATGAAGAGAGCCCAAAGTAGCTCTTTAGGGAGTGATTAAGTGTGGATATTTTCCATAACCACTTTTGTCCCTTTGGGGGGTATTTTTTGTTTTGGGGCCACACCTGGTGACACTCAGGGGTTACTCCTGGCTATGCGCTCAGAAATATCTCCTGACTTGGTGAACCATATGGGACTCTGGAGATCAAACTGAGCTTCATCCTGAATAAACCTCATGCAAAGCAAATGCCCTACCATTGCACTATCATCTGGCCTCTGTCCCAAGTTCTTTACACAAAAAAAAGCTAATGGGACTTTTCTTAGGAAAAGAATTGAACTTATGGTCATTCATTCTTAAGTTCCTGTAGCAGCCTTTGCCCAAGCATTATGGGTGCTTATAACAAGAGGAATTTTAATATTTCTAGAGAAGGTCTTCAGAAGACCCACTATGATATTCATAACCTAGCATGGGTAGCTGATCAGAAACCCCTTAAGGAATATTTCACCAGTAGGCCTGCTGGAAAACTTTTTCCTCTAGGGTGGATGACTGGACAAAAATTTCTGTAATATGTCTCATATGAGATTCATGTTATAGTACTGACATTCTGCTTTCTTTACTACTTTAAGTTGGTGTATATATACATGTATACATATACATATATATATACATGTATATATATACATATATATACATACACGGTCCTCAAACTACAGCCCGTGGGCCACATACTGTATTTGTTCCCATTTTGTTTCTTCACTTCAAAATAAGATATATGAAGTGTGCATAGGAACTTGTTTGTAGTTTTTGTTTTTACTATAGTCCGGCCTCCAAAGATCTGAGGGACAGTGAACTGGTCCCCTGTTTAAAAAGTTTAAGGACCCCTGATATAGAGAGAGTATGTATATATGTTAGTATATACAACGTATATATAGTATTGGTCTATATATAGTATATATCTATACTTCCTTCTGCTGTGTGTATATAGTAAAACCTTTCTCATCCTAAGATAAGGATTTTTACAGGCAACATAATCTTGATTAAATCTATCTTTAACTAGAAAAATCAGCATCAAAAACAATTTCTTTTCTCCTTGTCCTTGATATGCCATAGCAGTTTGTAACAGAAAGGATTGCTCCGCTTCGGGGATTTTCCCCTAGACACTTTGAATACCTGCTAACTAATTTACACTTCAAAAAGATTTGGCCAGTAAGTATAACATCGGGCTATTGAACTTCACCAGGTGTAGATTCTGCATCCCTTTCATATAAGTTTATCTTTTTTATATCCCCTTCCAAAAACCAGACCTTAGAAAGTTAGTTACTTGTTATAGCCTTTAGATTTAAAAACCTGTTCCTTCAAGAAAAGGAAATTTGATAAGGAAACTTGGCTTTTTGCTAGACTCTTTTTTTAATTTAATTTTTATTTTAATCATATTGGCTTACATATTGTTGACAATCAGATTTTAGGTACAAATTAACATAAAATTAGGGGAACTCCCATCACCAAATTGTCCTCCCTCCACCTCTGTTCCCATCCTACTTTCCATATCCCCTTCCCTAACCCCTGGGGTTGCTAAAGCAAGTGGTCCTTTTTGTGTCTAGCTTACTACTTAGTGGTCTTAAACCTATTTGGTCTTGGTTACCCCCTTTTTCCCCCCTAATTGGGAGGTGGGAATAGTTAGTTAAAGTTATATGGTTTTGTTTGAAAAAGAGAAAACTAATAACCTGGAGAGAGAGGGGAAAAATAGAAGAAAAAAATATAAAAATAAATAAGGGAATTAAATACTCCAGGAATGGGTGGCTTTCATCCTTGGTTTGAGAAATTTACATCAGTATGACACGTAGGGCCTGGCCAGAGAAGCTTTACTTTGAGATGGTAAAACTTACCTTCCTTTTAATCTCAAGACTCCTAACTGAACTGTATTCTATTCTAAGGTCTATACACCACCTAGAGCCATGTGTACTGTTTTAAAGTTCAAATAATACACACTGATAAGTTTCTGTTAACAGAGATATGTTGTACTTTGCAAAGAATCAAAATGTGAGCATTCTTTTTATACCTCTGACTGGCAATATACCCCTAATAAAATCCTCTAGTCTGGATATTAAACTGAGAATGCTGTTTCTCCACGCACACATTGTGTGCTTTCATTTTTCTTCTTATTTTCCCACTCGTGCATCCACTCTTCTCTAGAGAATTTAAAGTTCTGTAACACAATCAGACCCCAAGAGCTACTCTGTGACATCTTTATACAAATAGGAGTTGATAGGATTTTTCCTTGGAAAAGAACTGAACTTATGGTCATTTATTTTTGAATTTCTATAGCAGCCTTTTCCCAAGCATTATGGATGTTTCTCTCTCTCAGGGATCCAATCAAGGTTGGGCTGTAATTCTGCATCTGAATGGTTTTCCCTGCTCCACAGGTAGGTCTTTGGTGTCAAAACCCGACATGCCTGTAGGCTGGTTGTGTTTCAGACATTATTTTTCGCAACATACTACACCTTGGAGCTCCTATCTTTCTACCTGCCACATTCGTCTTACCCACTCTCTCCAGCAACCTGTAGAATCATGATTGACAACCTTCTTTGCTCCTTTTCTTTAAAGGAATGTGGGTAAACAAAGTTTCTCCATTAAGAATGCATAGTCTGGGGCCATGGAGAGGAGATAGCATGGAGGTAAAAGCGTTTGCCTTGCATGCAAAAGATCAGTGGTTCAAATCCCGGCATCCCATATGGTGCCCCAAGCCTGCAAGGAGTGATTTCTGAGCATGGTGGGATACTGTGACAAGACTGAATGAGATAGAGACTTCACCTAGAATACTGCACCCAGCTAGGGTGAGGAGTAACCCCTGAGCGCTGCCGGGTGTGACCCCCCCTCAAAAAAGAATACATAGTCTGGGACAAAAACAATAACACAGTGCATAGGGAGTTTGCCTTGCATGGGTTGCCACCCAGGTTCGATCCTTGCCACCCTATATCTTCCTGCCAGGAGTGATTCCTGAGTGCAGAACCAGGAGTAAATCCAAATACCACCGAATGTGATCTCCCCTAAAAATATAATAGTCTAATTACTAATATTATAATCATTTTTATAATAGAAAATTTTCTTTTATTTCTTTTAGGGAATAATTTTTTAATCCTAAGAAATTACTGAGTTGAATAAAATACTTTTCTCTATAGCTTTAGAAAATTTATCAATTTAAATTTTACTACACCTTTTCATTTTTATTAGAATATAGTGTTGTTATTATTTTTCAAATGTCACTTACCTTATTTCAAAGTCAGGATTTTTCCACTACAAAAAAAAAAAAAAAAACTTGACAACTACTCACTAAGATTCCTGGAAACAAATGCGAATGAAGACATAAATTATCAGAATTTGTGGGACACAGCAAAAGCAGTAAAGAGGAAAATTTATAACTTTGCAAGCAAACATCAGGAAAGAAGGGTCTACATAAATAGCTTAGTGACAGCTTATTAAATTAAAAAATGATTAACAAAAGAAGCCAAAAATAGGTAGGCAGAAGAAATAAAGCTTATAGCAGGAATCAAAGAAGTGGAAATTCAAAAACAATCTGAAAGAGCAATGAAAGCAAAAGTTGGTTCTTTGAAAAAACAATCAAGATTGATAAATTACTAGCAAAACTCATAAAGAAAGAAACTTAATAAACCAAATTAAAAATAAAAAGGGGAAGATCACTACAGATAACAGAGATTCAAAGGGTAATCAGAGACTACTCTGAGAGATTCTATGCCACAAAACATGAGAACCCAGAAGAACTGGATAAATTCTTGGACTTTTAGAATCTTCAACAGTTAACTCAGAATGGTTTAGCTTATCTAAACAGACCCAAAACTGTTGAAAAAATTAAAATGGTAATCAAAGTCTTCCCAAAAACAAAAGCCCAGGACCAGATGGATTCACTAACGAATTCCTTCAAACCATTCAAAAGGAACTACTACCTATTCTTTTCAGGTTCTTTCAAAAAAATATTAAAAAACAGAAATACTCCCAAATAGTTTTATAAAGCTAAACTACCTTGATACAAAAAAAAAAACATACATAGATGCTACAAAAAAGAAAACTATCACCAATATTCCTGATGAACACAGATGCAAAGGTCTCCAACAAAATCCTAGGCCAGAAGACAGTGGTGGGATACTGTGACAAGACTGAATGAAATAGAGGCTTCACCTAGAATACTGCACCCAGCCCTAATCACATTCAGGTTTGAAGAAAGGATACATAGTTTTGTGAATAAGCAACAGCTCAGAAACTTTACAGATACAAAACCAGCCTTAAAGGGAATTTTTTTTCCTTTTTCTTCTTTTTAATCTACTATTTATTTTTTATTTTTATTCTATCTTTTTTTTGATTTCTGTGTTTCGATGTAGATATGGAAGTTGATGTCCCCAATTTCATCTAATGTTATTTTATCTTTCTTTTTATTTTTCTGCTCTGGCATGGTCTTAATTGCAGGAACGAGGCTATTATGTGGTGCCTACCTTTAGTGATGTAGTGCTTACTGGATATTTTATTTGATATTTCTTCTTATATTGTTGTGGTACTTCAATTCTTTTTTCCTGTCCTCTCTCAAATCGAGGTTGAGAGCCTCTAGGAGGACTACACTTATTTTCGGCTTATCTGATCTTTTCCCTAATTTTTTGTTGTTCTTTTCTTTAAACAAAACTATATAACTTGAACTGTATAGTTCCGTCTCTCAAATGGGAGGGGGGAATAAAGGAGGATACCAGAACCAAACAGATATATGATCAATAAGTAGTAAACTGGTTACAGAGGGACCACCTGTTCTGGCGCCCCGGGGGGTGAGGGTGGGGGATATGGGAGGCAAGATGCGAACGGGGGGGTGGGAGGAAGGACACTAGAGTCCACTGCCAGTGAACTTCTCATTTGTATAGGAGGGAGAATTAAAACATTATCAGACAAAAAATAACTTGAAATATTTATGCTAACCAAACAGATCATGAATGAGTTACTCAAAGAGCATCTACACAGACCAGATCCCCAATTGTAACAACAACCCTACACAGTATATTGGCACAACAGCCCTTTCTGTCAGTGGTTTCTTTGGATATCAATAGATTGAACTCTCCCATCAAGAATGGATACGACTATTTGGTTTGAGCAAGTGTCCAATCAACTGATCTTTATAGATGTTTACAATAATGTTTTAATGCTTTTATCCATAGATATGGGTGCAGAATGTGCTTGCAGGCATGAACTCCCACTGCAGCGCTCACTATAAGTAGTTTTGGTGTTTTGATTTTACTATGTTTATGATAGTTCCTTGGTATTTTTGTCCTCAGTGATACTTGGATATATAGTTCCACATTGCAATGCTCTACTATATTAGACTCAGAAGACAGGGCTCATTATAATAATATCCCAACAGAAATTTTAATCTATTCATTTTCTACTTTATTGTGCCTAATAGTATAATCTGTTGTTTGTGTCCACAGATAGCAATGAAGTGTTCACCTGCATGCCATGGACTACTGTTGCAGAGCTCATTCGTTGAATATGTTATTGTGGTCTCTTTTTTTATAATTTATTTATTTAAAGAAAATATATCACATAGTTGACATACTGGTCATATATGTTTGTTTCTGAATGACAGAAAGCAAAGTTATTAAGAAATAGAGAGGATAGAAATCTTGCAGGCTACCTTTGCTGACGAAAAGGCTCTGAAATTAGATGTGAACTACAAAGTCACATAGAAGAAAGAACAACCAGTGGGTCCGAGATGAAATCAAAAAGGAAATCAAAACTTTCCTGGAAACAAATGATAATGAAGACACAAACTGCCAGAATCTATGGGACACAGCAAAAGCGGTCCTGAGAGAAAATTAATAGCTCTACAAGCACACATCAGGAAGGAAGAAGTGACATACATGAATAACTTAATGACACAGCTCAAAAAATTAGAAAATGACCAACAAAAGGAACCAAAAATAGGGAGACAGAAGGAAATAACAAAGCTGAAAGCAGAACTCAATGAAGTGGAAAACCAAAAAACAATCTGAAAGATCAATGAAAGCAGAAGTTGGTTCTTTGAAAAAATAAACAAGATTGATAGACCATTGGCAAAACTCACAAAAAAAGAGAGAGAAATCTGATAACCCGTATTAGAAATCAAAAGGGGGAGATCACGACAGATATTGCAGAGATCCAAAGGGTAATCAGAGACTACTTTGAGAAACTTTATGCTACTAAACATGAGAACCTAGAAGAAATGGAAAAATTCTTGGACACTTATAACTTCCACATTTAAGTAAGGAGGATGTAGCATATCTAAACACCGCCATCACTACTGAGGAAATTGAAAGTGTAATCAAACATCTGCCCAAAAAGAAAAGCCCAGGCCCATATGGATTTCCTAATGAATTTTTTCAAATCTTTCAAAGGAGCTACTACCAATCCTAGCCAGCCTCTTCCATGAAATTGAAAAAACTAGAACACTCCCAAACAACTTTTATGAAGCCAACTTCACCTTGATACCAAAACTAGACAGAAAAAGAAAATTACAGACCAATATCTTTGATGAATGCTGATGCAAAGATATTCAACAAAAGCCTGGCAAATAGGATCCAATGCATCATCAAGAAGATCATACACTATGACCAAGTAGGTTACAACCCAGGAATGCAAGGATGGTTTAACATCCGTAAATCTATCAACATCATACACAACATCAACAAGAAGAAAAATAAAAAATCACATGATCATATCAATAGATGCAGAGAAAGCATTTGATAAGGTTCAACACCCATTCTTGATAAAAAAAAACTCACAGCAAGATGGGAATGGAAGGAACCTTCCTCAATCTAGTTGAAGTCCACAGTGAAGGGAAGTGAAGGAAAAGGGACCACCAAGAGAAAATCAGTATCTGCAGACCATCCGTTGCTTCTCATGCTGAAAATCTATCTTTTGGGAGCTGGTTGGTATCTGGCTGGACTGGGAAGAATGTTCTGCTTCGTGAGAACTTAAGAACTGAGAGTAAAAAGAAGGTTAAATGTGGAGAAATAACATGAAGGACTCTAAAAGGATTTGTATGGGTTAATCAAAAAAAGGGGGAGGAAGAGGAAGGGTTGTCGAAGATAGATACTACACCATACTATGTAGCCATTATATCTATTATGGATGAAGATGAGACTGACATAAGTATGGTGTACACAAGCACTCATGCTCTAACATCTGCAGCCAGGGGTCTCACATTCTGAATACTTGCTATAGTAACTTGGCTTAGGCTTCAGAAAATTGGACATTGATCATTCACCCCTGAACTTTGGATATCATCTATGGAAATGATCATGGTTTTCTACACCATCACCAGAATCCAACTTCTACCAAGGAAGGGCCTACTGCTGCTCTGGTATCGATATACTCCAAAGAAGGTTCTTATGACACCCTGACTACTTAATAACAGCAACAACCTGCTTCAGGGCAGGGTTCTCTGCATTGCCACCCAATGGTGAGATGAAACCAGAAAATGCACCATGTCACCCTGACTTCGACAAAGGATTTGTACAGAAATCTGGATTTCTAACTACAGAAACCTGACAGCAACAATTGTGATTGTGAAGAGCTTTTACTGGGATCACTTTGGGGTTGGACAACCTATTATGTCTGGAACCTGGAATTGGTCTTATGCCAGAATACTTCATGGGTAAGGTCTCCCTGTCTTTAGGCCAAAGGTTTTTCCTTTCTAGTTCCCCCATTTTTCTCTGTCTATGAAAACAACAACTGCCACACCACACACCATTTTTATTGTATTTTTATCTCTACTATTGCATTAATGACTTCATAGGAGATATAATAATTTTCACAAATATACTTGCTCCTGAACTTTCTTCTTTCTTTTTTCTTCTCTTCCATTTTATTTTTTTAGTTTTTTTGTTATATCTTCTTTCTATTTTTAATAACTTTGCTTTTCATAATAATGTATTATGATCAGCTATGTCAACAATGTGATGCATTTTTAATAAAAATAAATAAAAATAAAAAATAAAATATATGTATCTTTTCATTTATTTTGTTACTGAGTGAACTTTACAATGATATATCTGGATATAATTTTTCCCCTAATTTGCACATAACACTTTAGCATAACAATGAATTGCCTTTTATTTATCTGTTTCCTATCAAGCATTTCCAATTGTGATATTATTTCCTACACATGCACAAAAGGGAAGATTTTTGTCTATAAAACCTGAGCCCATGTGAACGCTTTCAAAAGGCATTAATTCATAAAATTGAAACTATTATAGGATAGAATTTCAACTTGACTGTGAAAGTTATTTTTATAGTTTACATTTTCATCAGCAATATCTGAGTCCTTGATTCCCCATGGTCTCACCTACATTGGCTATTTCAAACTTTAAGGTCTGCAAACCAAATCAAAAGAGTGAGAAGCATGTATGTCACATGCAGTTCTCTCGGGAGTAGAGAGTTGAGCATGGTTTTATTTGCTTCTGGATTATTTGAAATTTTATGTTCATTTATATTTTTTCTATTCTTTCCTATTTGACTTTTTCATAATTATTTTTAAAAGACTGTCTACTGTCTTACTATCTTAGCCAATTGGCTCTTGGTGAAACATTTTTCCTATGTTCATTGCTTATGTCTTCATTTTATGTGATGGCTTTTGAAATATACATTTTAGTTTTATTGAAGCTGAATTGTTAGTTCTTTTCTTCTGGGTTTTTATGACTTCCCGATTCTATGATCATGGAATTTTTTAATTTTAATTTTTGGGTCACACCCAGTGGTGTTCAGGGGTTACTCCTGGCTCTGTGCTCAGAAATCACTCCTGGCTTGGGGGACCATATGGGATGCCAGGGATTGAACCCGCATATGTTCTGGGTCAGCCATGTACAAGGCAAATGCCCTACCGCTGTACTACCACTCCACCTCCATGTTTTTATTTATTGATTGATCATTTTGTTCCATCTTCCCTCCCTACCTTTCTTCCTTCCTACCTTCCATTGTTCCTTCCTTCTTTCCTTCTTTCCTGTTTTGGGGGGGCTTTTGGGTTTTGGGCCACACCCTGTGACACTCAGGGTTTACTCCTTACTATGCACTCAGAAATCACGCCTGGCTTGGGGGACCATATGGGACTCAGGGATTCGAACCAATGGGTCAGCCACGTGCAAGGCAAATGCCTTACCACTGCACTATTCCTCCAGCCCCATCCTTCCTTTCAGTCTTTAAGGAGAATTTCCCCTGCTGTTCTTGGGAGCCCCAGAATCACACTCATTGGTCTAAGACTTCTTAGCAGTGAGGTGCTTCTCCAGACAGTGGTGCTGGGGGCCACCACAAGATGCCTCCCCTGATGCTGGGGTGTTTGCAGTGCTGAACTCAGAATCTTGCATTTACAGGGTATAGACTCAATTGAATCATCTTCCCAGATCCTTCTTCCTTTTTATTTTATGTCAGACATTAGCCCATCTTTTTGTTTCTAAGATGTGAAGCAGAATATCTAATTAAAATTTTCCCAAGTCAATAGCCAACTATTCATTGGTACTCATTGATTTAGTTATGCTTGAGTATGTCTCATGGCTTTCTTTATCTGAGTCACTGATTTTTTACCCTGAGATTTCTAAAGTTTCACCTATTTTCAATCACTACAGATTTATAACACATTTTGATATCTGCTAAGACACTTTCTTTGTGTTCTTTAAAAAAAAGGAATTTTGCGGAGACTAGTGATGTAGTTCAATTACTAGGACATGACTAGCATATGTGAAGCCTCCAGGTTCAAGTTTCAGCTATTCATGCACCTTCTTGCAACTCCAAACCATCCCATGAAATCCTGGGGATATTCCTATAAAAGTAAATCAGAAGGGTGTTTCCTATTTTACTTTAAAACACATATGCAGTGTACTCAATATATTAAAATATACTATTTACATATTTTGGGGGTCATACTTAGGTGATAAGGGCTTGCTCCTGGCTTAGGAATAACTCCTGATTGGAAAACCATCTGGAGTGTGGCTATGAATCCAGAATCAGCTACATATAAGGCAAGTACATTATCTCCCTTCCTATCTCTCTGGTCAATCACACAAATTTTTTAAAGCTAATTATTTTAGATAAACACAATAGTTATAAGGTTGTTCATAATAAAGTTGTTTTGTCACAGGTTACAAAGTTGTTCATTGTTAAGTTTCAGTCATACAATGTCCAATCCCCTTATTACAATTCCCACCACCAATGTCTCCAATTGTTTTCCTCCTCCCTCCACCCACTGCCTGCCTATGTGGCAAACATTTTTCTTCTTGTTGTCTCTTTCTCTCTCTTTGTCTTCCTCTCTCTTCCCTTTTTGATGCAATGTTGTTATGGAAGAGGCATCATGCATATCACTTTATCTATCTCCTTTTAGCACCCAGTTTTTGTCTAAAGTGATATTTTGCAACTGTCATTGTCATAGGATCCCTTCTCTTTCCTAACTGCACTCCCCCACTCTTGTGGGAAGTTTCTTACCATGGACTGGTCCTACTGGCTCTCATCCTATTATCTCCAGATCATACAATCCTTTTTTTATATCCCACGAATGAGTCACACGGATTTTTTTACATTTTATTTTTTAAATTTATTTAAAGAAAATTCATTACATAGTTGACATAACTGATAATAATACATTTTTAGGAAGACCAAAAGCAACACTTTTTTTTTTTCAAAAATAGAAAGTTGAAAGAAAAACTAAAGGTATGGAAGAGAAAGGAGAGTATTTTTGAAAACTATTGACTCACATTGAATTCAATGAAGCACCAGAAGAAAGTTTAGTAAGTCAATTTAAAAAGAATAATAAAAAAAAAGAATAAGAGCTAAAAAAAATACAGCAATAAAGGTGCCAGAGTGGCAAGTCTTGTTTGTTTGTTTTTTTGGGGTTTTTTTTTTTTTTTTTTGCATAAGCCCAGCAAAATATGGGTAAAATGGAAGAAAAGCCTTGTCCTAAATACAAAGAGACCTTATCCCTGAAGTTCCCTGGCAAAAGACTGACTCTGGGCTCCAGGCATACTAGGTTGTCCAACCTCTGAGTCATTTTCTGTGGTGAAACTTTTTCACACATTGGCTATTGTTGTTGTCCAGTTTCTGTAGTTAAAGATTCTGGTTTCTGTGCTAGAGGATTCTGGTTTCTGTGTTTCATCAAAGTCAGGATGTGGAGTGTCCTCCAGTTTTACCTCACCATCAGATGCAGAACATCCTGCCCTGCAAGCAAGTTACTGCCGTCGCTGAGTCATCTGGGTGTCAAGGGAACACTCCTTGGAGTAAAGTCAATGCCAGGGTAGCGGTAGGGTCTCCCTTGGTTGGGGTTTGCTTCCTGGTGATGTTGTAGAAAATTTTGGTCGTTTCCATAGATGGTCAATGCTTCAGAGATATATGGGCAATGCCCATTCTTTGAAGGCCTGAGCCAAGTCATTATGCCAGTGTTCAGGGTCTAAGACCTAACTGCATTCCAAAATTTGTGTTCCTATCTCTGTTATATAATAATTTGTTTGCATATGTACTATTTTCCCATTTTAATGTACCTATGCAAGAGCAAGAACAATGTCACAATGTATTATTATTGGTGCCTCTGGGGAACCAAAAGAATAAGTCCAACAATCCTCTTAACTTGGTTCTAACGTGAATTCTAAAGCAAAAGATGTTTCAACCATAATTCCTTGTGAAACAGATTTCTTTGTGTTAAACACAAAGAAATAAAGAAAGAAAAACAAACCAAGAAACAAACAAACAGAAAACAGTGGGCACAATTTTCACTGTATAAGGGAATATTCAATGAGAGTTATAGCGGTTAAGGTAATACATGTATACAAATATAAATATATATATATATGTATGTATGTGTGCATGTCTCTTTTTTGCCATTAAAAATAGTTGGAGGAGAGTGCTGAATCCTGGACACCACTTTGGTCTGTAATTAGGCCTGCTGGAGTCTTCAAAATGACTCCTAGCATTTCCATATCAGAAAATGCCTTTGAGTGGGAACTAATCAGAAACCTAGTATGGTAGCAACCACAGTTATACAGTGAAGGAAGGTGGAGGACATGAGGCTGCTGAGAGTAGATAGGTAGGAACATAGTACTGGTTTCTTTGCAGCCTATTTTTTTCACTTTGGTTGCTGGTTGGCAGCTGGCGTGGGTGAGGATAATAATGACTTCATGAGTAGCCAAGAACTGAGGGTAAAATGGTTAAATGTGGGTAATAGGCCGTGGGAGTGAGGGAGTAAAGAACTAAAAATGAGCTTTGAGTGGTGAGCCAAGGCGGGAAGGAAATTATACAACATAGACATTCTGTATATGACAGAGTAAACCCAATGATGCACCCCCATGCGGTTTCAGAATAGATTGGGGTTGGAAAAAAAGTTGCCTGCAACTTCCTGAAGCCAGCACCTCTTGTACTATCATTCCCCATGGTGGCAAACACTTCCGGTTCCCAGGAAGGAAAGAGATCCTTCAAGAACTGGAAGCCCAGAAGGTCACCACCCCCACCCAAACCCTCCTTCCGGAGCTGGGTGGTGAATAGGAAGAACCTGGGGTACCCTTTAAACTGCTTGGTGGGACCCACCTCGCTGACCCCTGAGCATGTGGCCAGGGGTAGTCCCTGAGCTCTGAAGGAAGGAGCAGGAAAGGTGCTAGGGTGACCAAGTCACACAGAATTTTTTTTTTTTTTTTTTTGGTTTTTGGGTCACTCCCGATGGTGCTCAGGGGTTACTCCTGGCTATCTGCTCAGAAATCGCTCCTGGCAGGCACGGAGGACCATATGGGACACCAGGATTCGAACCAACCACGTTAGGTTCTGGATCGACTGCTTGCAAGGCAAACACCGCTGTGCTATCTCTCCAGGCTCAAGTTACACAGATTTTTAAGATTATTTTCTCATATGCTGTGCTTTGAAATAGCCATGCTTACTTGTATTTCTCATACTTCAGCATAGGAATTGTTAACAGGTAAATGAAATTGTTTTCCATTTTCTTTTCTCACAATATGTATTTTTTACACCACTTCTCATTGGTTCTAGTTGCATCCTCACCAACCTGTTTCCTTCTAGCAATGTCACAGGAACAAATGGAGCCTTCTAGAAGTGACTTTGATATCTTTGAAAAAGGTGGAAAATGGTACCCAGTTAGGAGGAAAGTGACCTGAGGGGGATCTTTAGCTTTCCCCTATCACAGGTAATTTTTCAAAGGGTATTTTTAAAAATCAAGTTAAGAACAAGCTCTCTTCACACTGAAGTGCTTTGCTTATTGCCATGGGGACAGGAAGAAGCACTTATCAATAATGTGCACGAGTCCTTACTCAATGTAAGTGGAGTTTATACTGGAATCATCTTTAGATTAATTAAATCAGTCCCCAAAATTAATTTTTCTCAGTTCTTTTCACATGTGGCCTACAATAGTTTTTTTATGGCATTCCTGTGGAATCATGGATATAAGGAGAAGTTTTACAGTTCAACTCTGAGTCTTTACCAAGTTAAATAAATGATTCTTGGCCAACATATCCAAATTCTAATTTGTTATGCTTTCTTGATTTCTCATTGCATTTTTCTGAGCAGCCTGTGGTAAGCCTGTGTGTATTATGAGAGAGGGTTTTTGTTTGTTTGTTTGTTTAGTTTTGGGGCCATACCTTGGGGTGCCCACTATGGACTAGAATTTGGAATTGAAAGGAAGGAAAGTGATATGTGTACCGCCCCTTCAATATCTGGATAGCAACCTCAGTATCTGAAAATAAAAAAGGGGGAAGGAGAGAGGGAGGAAGAGAAGGAGGGAAAGAAAGAGAGGGAGAGAAATGAGAGAGAGTGAGAGAGGAATCATCTGTCATAGGGATAGGCCAGGAGTGGGAGGGGGACGTGGCATGGGAGAATAACTGGGGAAATTGGTGGCAGGAAATAATGAACACTGGTAAAGAGTTGGGTGTGGGAACATTGTATGATTGAAACTCAACTATCAACAACTTTTTAACTTTGTATCTCATGATGATTCGATAAAAAAAAAGAGAAAAAGTCATTTAAACACTCAGATTTAATCTTCAATCTCCTCACTAATAAAATTGAAATCTCAATTTTTATGTCCTTTACATGGCATCAGTCAGCATCAAACCAACTACAATGACAATGTGCTGGGCTTTGTGGCTCATTAAGCCCTATAAAACTATGGTTATTTTGAGGATTACAGTTAGAACAAAGTGATATAAACATTAGAAATAAAACTGGAGTTGATGCCCAGAAAATGTTAACTCTTGCTGCTGTACTCCTAATTCTGTGAGGGCACAACCCTTTCTGTACTCCAAATTTCTATTCTGATCTTAATCAAGTATAGTCTTTTAATTACTTTGGATCTCTGACAGACAATAAAATCTGCATGTGGGAATTCTTTTGTGTAATGGCTGTAGAAACAGAATGTAGTTTTCCAAGCTCCAACTTTCCTTCTCTCATATTAATCGTGAAAATCAAATGTGTTTGGATCCAAGTCTCGTGGTCATAGTGTCAAATAAAACAAAATCCCAGCTTAAACAGAGCATACTTGGATTGGGTGGTGGGGGCAGTGATACAATAAAAAATGTAAATAATGAGTATGCGTTCACCCAGAGTTCTAAGATGTGCTGCACAGAATCCAAATAGGGGAGACAGGCTGCCTCTCAGATGTTGGGGAACATACCTTAAGTGGATATGAAAGTGCAGGTGGTTTATTGAAAGTGCTATTTGGGTCCATTCTTTTCCAACAAGAAGGAGGAGCAAGACTGAGTACAGGGAGAGGTTGAGCAGCAAAGTAGATACCAAGAGGCATTTTGGGGAGTTGGGAAGCAGGGATGAGCTTGCAAAGTGGTATTGAGTTTCTATACCAAATCTCTGTACATTTCTTTGCTGCAACCTATGGATATAGCTTTGTTGTTTTAAGTGCAGTTCCAGATCGAACTAATAACAGTAAATTCTTTGCAAACAGCACCCTAGTTTAGAAACTCCTCTTCTCTTTGTGTACATTTGAAGGACATGAAGGATGTAGATCAAGACAATATCAAGGGAAAAGGTGTTACTTAGGGGGAGATTTTTGTGGGGTTTTTTTTTTTTTACTGAATGCAACTCTTGGACAATTTATCACTAAGTTTTTGTCTATTATTTATTTGTTTATTTTTATTACAGCTCAGATAATATATTTGCCATCATGTTTTTTTTTGGTAGCATTGACATATCAAGTCACTGCATAAGCTGCCTTTGAGTGAGTGACCTTGATTTTCCACCACTGCTTTATGTCACCTCTTGTCAGAACTTCATTCCCTGCACTCCTTTATCCACTGTTGGTTATTAAGCCTTAGAATCCAAAGCCAAGGTTTCATTATTGCTCAGTGCTGTCTGTTCCCTTGTTTGGTCATTATCTATTTCACAGGTGAGTGAGAGCATTTGGTCCTTGTTCTCCCTCTGACTTATTTCAATTAATACTATGTCTTCTGCATTGCAGAGCATTGCAGAACAATGCACAATTTCATCTTTTTGTTGTTTTGGGTTACACTTGGCAGTGCTCAGGGGTTACTCCTGGCTCCAAACTCAGGAATTATCCTTTGAGGTCTTGGAAGACCAGATGCGAACGCGAGTCAGCCACTTGCACACAAGCGCAGTACCTGCTGTACTTTCTCTCTAGCCCTGATTTCATTTCTTCTTATCGTTTTATAGATGGTTAACTCATATTCCACTGTATATATAAAACAACTTGAATTTTTAAATTGAAATATAATGAGATACAAAGTTACAAAGATGCTCATAATTGAGTTTCTGGAAAACAATATCCAATACCAGTTTCTTCACTCATGTCCCCTACTCCCCATCAAATTCCCAGCTTTCTTTCCACTTTACCCCCCATCTAGAGCCTGCTTCTGTAATAGACACCCTCCATTGTTCCCTTCTCAAACATATGCCCTCACCCCATCCCAATAGCAAGCTTCCTACTAAAGACCCATTTTCCTGGTCTTTGTTGTTATTTATTTCGTTGGGGTGTTGATAATACTCTAGGAAGTTTCTTTATATACCACATATGAAAGATATTGTACTGAGTCTGCTCCTTTTGCTCTACTAATTTCACTCAACATGATACTCTCCAGATCTATTCATGTAGCATCAATTTACATGATTTCTTCTTTATTATAGTCAAGTAGTATTCCATTGTGCAGATGTACCATAGTTTCTTTATTCTGTCATCTGTTCTTGGACACCTGGGGTTTTTTTTCCATATTTGGCTATTATCAATAGTGCTATCATGAACATAGGAGTGTGGATGTCTTTTCTGCATTGTGCTTTTAGGCCCTTGGGCTATGCTACTAGGAGTGGAATTGCTGGATCATATGAAAGCTCATCTTATTTATTAATTTATCTGTCACTGGACATTTGGGTTACTTCTATCTCCTAGTTATTGTACTAAGCACTACAATGAACATAGGCGTACATATATATATTTTGAGAATAATTTCTGGGGGTCATTTTTGGGTCAAACCAAGCAAAGCTTAGGAATTACTCCTTACTCTGCACTCATAAAATGCTCCAGGTGATGCTTGGGGGACCATATAGGATGGTGAGAATTAATCCCAGGTTATCTGCATGCAAGGCAAGAGCCCTACCCACTATACAAGTTCTACAACCCCTAAACTTAATATTTTTATCTTTTCAGGGTAGATGTCAAGGGTAACATTGCTATTTCATATGATATATCAAAGTAACTTGTATGCCCATGTTTTATTTTCTACTCAAATTTCGTGGTTACCAATAATAAGAAAAAATAATATGAGAGCCAGAGTCATAGCACAGCAGTAGGGCATTTGTCTTCCATGCAGCCAGCCCTGGATGGACTCTGGTTTGATTCCTGGCATCCCATATGGTCCCCCAAGCCTGCCAGGAGTGATTTCTGAGCAGAGGCAGGAATAACCCCTGAGCGCTGCTGGTTGTGACCTCAAAACCCCCCAAAAAGAAAAAGTACAGTATTATTTCACCATGTAATTGGAAGCTATTTTTTAAAACTATATATATATATATATGTATCTTTGAGATACTACTTGATTATTAATAAACTAACTCCTTCTTTACTTACTCATAACTAGTAAATTAATTTGTTCAAGTATTCAGATATTTGTGAGTGCCTAATAAGCTCTGTTAATATGTGAGTTGCTTTGGGTATAAGTGAATTACTATGTGAGGTGTGTTAGGTATAATAGGGGATAGGTGAATTAGTTCCCAATTTCAAAACTGTTAAGGATAGTGATGACTGACAAGTAAAACAGGCTATTAAAATAGAGTTTAAGTTAGCAGCTAGAGCAATCAAGCAGGGAAGGCAATGCCAACGAAAACTCACCTTCCTGCAGTCAGTATATGAATTGCTGGGGAAGGAAGGTAAGTCATAATGGAGCTTTCTTTGAATTGGGGCAGAAAGGCTGTGCTTTTAAAACAAAACTGGTAAAAATGAGTGGGATGAGTGATGACAGAGAAAAGCTGGGTTCTACTCAGTGACCTTTTAAGTTGTAGAATGGGTTAAATACACGAGGTCTTCAAAAATCAGTTTCCTATGGAGAGAGAGGGAGAGAGAGAGAGTTTCATTGTTAATGATGGACTCAGGACATAAAAGAGTCAGGTAAAACCTGCCTCAGGAGGTAAGCTAAGGTCTCTCATCAAATGGACTACAAAAGTGAGTGGTGACAACAGGAAGCTTTTCAAAACAACAGAATCTCAGTACCTCTGAGAGAACAGCTTCTTCCTGTATCCTCACAGAGCCTGAGCTAAGAATTCAGTTCTCATGGCTCATCTCTTTTCCTGTCTTTGTTCATTTCACATTGCAGAGATGACAGGAATGAAATATCTGCCTTGAAGGCAAATTTGCGTCTTCATGGTTTTTTTTTTTAAATGCAGTTCCAAACTCATGTTATTTTAAATTTTGATTTAATTCATTTATTTTTACTTTTGAATTGGGTGCTATATCCAATGGTGTTCAGGGCTTACTCCTGAATCTGTGCTCAGGGGATCATTGATGGGGTTTGGGGCACCATATATGGTGCCAGAGACAGAACCTAGGCTGATTGCATGCAAGGCAAGATCCCTACCCATTGTGTTACCTCTTTGAACCCTAGCCTACATTGTTTTGCGTAACACTGCTCCAAGTATAATAATGACTAAGAAAGCTGATAAAAGCAACGAAAATTAACTTGAATTTTTAATCATATGCACCCTATCTGCTAATATCCTGATATTTGGAATTTGGGGCAATTGTTCAAAAGTAGCAGGAATAGGGGCCCGGGAGATAGCATGGAGGTAAGGCGTTTGCCTTTCATGCAGAAGGTCATCGGTTCAAATCCCGGTGCCCCAAATGGTCCCCGGCGCCTGCCAGGAGCAATTTCTGAGCATGGAGCCAGGAGTAACCCCTGAGCACTGCCGGGTGTGACCCAAAAACCAAAAAAAAAAAAAAAAAAAAGTAGCAGGAACAAATGAATATATAAGACAGCCTCATATTGCAGTAAGACAATTTAGAAATTGGGAAGATAATATGACAAGCACAGTCCTTATTAAAATATAAATTACTTCATTTGAAGACCATGTATCACATACTTGACATAGTTGATCATAACATATTATTTTCAGGTAAGTAAGAGTGAAATTATTAAACAAACAAACAAACAAAAAAGAGAAGGCAAAAGAGTACAGCAACAAGAAAATTTGTGAAAATTGTTGTATTTCTCAAGGACCATTAAATAATTTTATTCTCTTCTTTGTAGAAGTCAGCTCTATCTCAGCTCTATTATTTTCTTTCCACATCAGAATGTTTATACATCTTTCCAAGATCTATATCTTCCAAGTTGAAGAAACAAATAAATCTGTGCTTCTACTCGCAGATTGAACTCTGACTTCCTGTAATATTATTTTCAAACAAAATGCCCATATATAAACATAAAGTCGGCAGGGGCTAGAAAATGATATTCTACTGTCTCTCCTCTTTCTATTTCCATCTTTTGACTCAGGGATGGTATCTAAAATATAAAATGAAAAGAGACACTGGAAAAACAATACAGGAGGAAATTGCATGCCTTGCAGGCAGCCAACTGTGGTCAAATCCCCTGTTCTACATGTGGTTTCCTGAACACTTCCAAGACCCAGAGTACTGCTGGGGTGCTAAAATTTTGTCCTCTACATTCACAGTAATTTACCAAACTCTTGGACTGCTCTTTATCAATATTCTCATGTATCCCAAGTCTCACATTTGTCACTCATGAAGATAACAAATGTTATGATCAAAGGGGGTCAGAAAGATAGCACAGCAGTAGGGCATTTGCCTTGCATGCAACTAACCTAGGAGGGACTCAATTCAATTCTTGGCATCCCATATGGTACCCCAGCCTTCCAGGGTAAATTTCTGACTGCAGAGCCAGGAGTAACCTCTGAGTACCACTGGGTATGAGCCAAAAACCAATCAATCAACCAATCAATCAATCAATAAAGAAAGTTAAAAAAAAATTAGAAAGCCTTCTAGAGTACAGGCCTGTGTGGGGTGGAGAG
>PVKC010008303.1:0-28267 GCA_004027635.1 Crocidura indochinensis | reverse complement strand
GTCAGCATACACTGGGGAGAAGTGCCCAAAACACATGAAAGAACAACACAAACTCTTGACTACATATTATACCACAAAGAAACCAATAACAGCAGAAACAGCAGCATAGAGAACAGGTATGTAATCAGCCTTCTATTACAAAGGCCCATAATAATCCCTTAGGAATCTTATACAGGATTACAGGTAAAGAATACCATGGAAAATCACTGACTCCAATGGAAATATCTCATAACAATATGTTTTAATGCCTTAATCTTATTATATTTAAAATAACCTCTCAGTTTTTCTGTCCACAGGTGTTCTTGGATACAAAGGGTATACAAACTAAGATGGCACTTCAGAGCCCAGTCACACGAGATACCATACCCAGCTTGCACTACGAGAATGTCCGAGAAAACTCTTTAACATACACTTTATCTATAGGTTATACCTTCTTTTAGGACTTGAAACACAGGACCTGCCAGAACACTGAAGTAGCAACTGGGACCTATAGACTACAGGACCTACAGGACCTACTCATCGAACACATTCAAGCAAACTAGAATTCCCTTGCCCTTTACACCTCTCTTCTCACTACTTTTCTTTTCTTCTTTCTTCTCTCTTTTTCTTTAAAATGTATTTTCTCTTTTCTTCTTTCCTGCCCCTTCCATATACTTTGCCCTTTCCCCACTTTGGAAATCCGACTATCCCTTCACTCCTCAATCCTGTCAAGATTTCCCACCTTATTAAAACTCTTCACCCTCAGTTCTTAATGTATTAGGCATCAAAACTGACCTCCTACCCTGACGAACCAGTACGCAATACCCAACTAAAGGGACACCCAGTTGAACCCACACCTCATCCCCGGCAAAAAAAAAAAAAAAAAAGGCAACCAACTCCCCTGCTGACTCAAGCTGCGTGGCCCTCCTTACCAACTCTACCTAGTGTGGACTTTTACTTGAAACCAGGCTCAGCTCTAAAATTATCCCTAAAGCAAGAACTCTTCCCAAGACCTCCCTGCTGCAAACTTTAGCCAACCTCAAGAAGTTCAGGGTGTGTGATGGAAAGACGCCCAGGAACCCACACACCACAAAAAAAATCTCAAAAGATAATGGGGAAACCTATACTTCCATCATAAGTATAAATCCTGTATTGCACTACCTCTTTACCTGCTTTTTCCCAAATGTAAGATAGTATATAGCATCATTTTGCTTCTTTAATTACTTCTATTTTTATCTTTTTTGGGTGTGGGACCTATTTCCGTTTTCTTCTTTTTCTACCCCCAAATGCACCAGCAATATAATGTAGCACCATTTCCCCCTGCAAAGACACACTAAAAATAGGGGAAATCTTATGTATAAAAACGAGCTCTTATCTACTAGGGACAAGAACTTATACTTGTTTACAATACAGGGACATCTCCTACCTTGAAAATATGTCACGGGACCCAACTTAGGCCCCAGGTGATTAGACACCATCCGCCCAGCCTTGAACCCTAGATACCAGACATAGAAATGACACAGATCTTCACAACAGCTACAGGAAACAAATCCCATCCAGGACATCCTTAATACTGCTCGGACACCAACAAGTGCCATGATATCCTGACAACAAGGAGAATGGGAACAACTTGACCTAAGAGCAGGTTATCCTACCCTCTAGCCGACGATAAGACAAAATCAGAAGACTTATCACCCTTTGGTCTCTCTAAAAGCTAAGATCGTGTTTAACAGATGACTGGCTGATAGAACCATGAACGGACTGTATGTATCCTGTGACCAATAAAAAAAACCCTAGCCTAGGGGTTGAGCTACGACCTGCACAACAACCATGATCTCCAGTTACAGGGATCCGTCTGAGACAATTGCAATGGATTGGGTCTTCTGGAAGCATAATGAAAGACGCTATCCAAGGCTCCATCCTAGGATCAGTGCAAAGACCAAGACCACCAACCACAGAAGACAGATTAAAATGACACTGAGGGAACAGATCTTCTAAAACTACAAAGAAAGACTTCATCATAAGTTCCACCCCTGACCTGTGCAGATACCGAGATATCTAGATACAGAGTTCTCATTTTATCACCCAGGACGGAGCAGAAGTCTTCCAAACATCACGAAAGCACCGAGGGGAGAATAAATGAACCTAAACGGAGTCTATAGTTAATTCCATGACAATATACTCCAAGGGTGGAGAAATCCTGTATCTCTTAGGCCAAGGGAATTCTGAATACCCCAATATTTACTGTGCCTGTGCAGGAGGGAAAAAAACTCAAAACAATTTTTTTTTATCTATCTAGGTTTTATCGATTTCTTCGTTTTGGTATGGTTATTGAAGTTGTTGTCTCCATTTATATTAATTAATTAATTAATTTATTTATTTGGTTTTTGGGTCACACCCGGCAGTGCTCAGGGGTTACTCCTGGCTCTATGCTCAGAAATTGCTCCTGACAGGCACGGGGGACCATATGGGGCACCGGGATTTGAACCGATGACCTTTTGCATGAAAGGCAAACGCCTTACCTCCATGCTATCTCCTGGGCCCCATATTTATTTATGATCTTCTTTTCTTTTCTTTCTTCAGGTGCTCTGCCATGCTTTTTATCTCAAGATCATGGCTTTTATGCGGTGCATATCTTTATTGTTGGAGTGCTCAATGGATATTTTATTTGACACTTCTCTATGCACTGTTGGGGTGTTTCACCTTTTTCCCCTTCATCTCTCAAACCGATATGAGAGCCTCTAGAAGGACTCAGCCCATTTTCGGCGGATTTGATTTTTACCCGAGTTTATCATTTTTCTCGTCTTCAAACAAAACCACGTAACTTGAACTATCTAGTCCCACCTCCCAGTTAGAGGAGGAAACAAGGGAGGTACCAAGACCAAAACAGGTGTAAGATCACTAAGTAATAAGCTAGGCTCAGAAGAGACCACGTATTCTAGCAGCCCCAGGGGTGAGGGAAGACGATATGGGAGGTAGGATGGGAACGAAGGTGTAGGGAGGATAATTCGGTGATGGGAATCCCCCTGATATTATGCTAATATGTACCTAAAATAATATTGTCAACAACATGTAAGCCACTATAATCAAAATAAAAATTATAAAAAAAAGGAAATTAAAAAAAGAAATATTAGTAATTTTTCAAAATGCTTATTTATCAAATTTTTATGGGTATTGCAATCACAAAAATCTTAGCTCAAATAATTTATAAAATGCAGCAGAATATATTCTTTGAGTTGTTTGCAGGCAGATGAAAACTTTTCCATATGGAGGAACTTTAATTTAGCCCATTATATAGAAGGATCCCATGCCAGAAGAAAACTTGGCTGGAACTAGGAAACTTCATCTAGGAATTTGAAATTAACCTTATTTGGTGAAACCATAGAGTGGTTCTGGAGAGATGTACAGTGTTTCGCTTTACCATACTGTCAGTTTCTTGTCATCTCAAGAATAATACAAATTCTTTTGGATTAGAATAGCATGTAACTTTATCATTGTGCTCTTCTAGATTATTTAATATTCAACATATATGTCAATTAGGGAGTAAACACTGGGATTTTTATTTTATTTTTTTTGGTTTTTGGGTCACACCCAGCAGTGCTCAGTGGTCACTCCTGGCTCTATGTTCAGAAATAGGTCCTAGCAGGCTCGGGGGACCATATGGGATGCCAGGATTTGAATAGCTGTCCTTCCTTCTGCACGCAAGGCAAACGACTTACCTTCATGCTCTCTCTCCAACCGCTGGGATTCTTACTGACCAAATGAACTGCTTTTGAAGTGAGCAGGCAAATGGCTGGAGGTGGGTAGCTAGGAGGGTGCTCTGGTATTGAACTTTCTGTGAGTAATACAAACAAAAATAGTGAAGTTATTCTCATTAACCTAAGGTAGCACAAAAACTTTAAAGACCAAATTTTCTTTGTATACTCAGGCTTATAAGGCTTCAACACCATTGCTTTTCAGCCCTTTATCTAAGATCCAGGGAAGACTTTGACACCAGTTCCAGCTACAGAGAATATTGGGCTCCTACAATGAGCAGAAGCTCCATCAGGAACAAGAGGCTATGGTGAAAACATGAATGTAAACGAACCACCTAAAATTCAAAGATTTTCCTCTTGGCAATTCCCTAGGAATGGCTCATCTCCAAAGCTGGAGCATATTTAAAAAAATGAATGATAAAATCTATTTTGCAAAGATAATTGATATGCTTCCCTACCTGGGATCACCTACATCTTAATGTTGGGTATGTAATTACTGTTCTTTATGGGATGCTCTCAATTTTGCCCATCTGATTAGCCCACTTTCTCTCTTAGATATAATACTGTCTCTTTTTTTTTTTTTTGCCTAATAATATCAACTCAAAACTTTTTTTTTTTTTTTACTTCTTATTCTTCTACTCCTGGAATTCTTTTCTGTGAGAGTCAACAACAAACCTGTAACTTAAGAGTGAGCTGAAGACTGACCATTTCGTTCCTGGAAAGAGCACATTCCTTGATCCTGCCTTAGTTCTATGACACCTGATTATCCTGGAGGGAGTCAGGGGACCAGTTCCGATGCTTTATAGATCAAGTCGGCCTCAGGTACACTCTTTTGCTGGCAAGGTAGGTGGATGGTTATTACAGACTTTATAAATTCTGACCCTCTTACTTCTCTAGGTGACTAAGGTGGGTGAAGGAGAAGGCAATACAATTCTCTTTCAAGATTACTACACCCCCCCCCCAATTTACCACATCTCCCACTTGAGGCACTTTTATTATATAATTCCTTTCTCTGTCAAGAAAACTGAATGTGAGTGGGGTGAGGGTTTTATTGGCAGGAGACTAGAGTACTCAAAGCATTTGTGTATACCTGATTTTCACACATTTTTAAAAACCTAACAGGCACTGGCTGCTATCTATGAGAGCCATTGCTTCATGGCTTTCCAATCTGCAGTAATCAGAACATCGAAGGGATTGCATTTACTCTAGACAGGATATTTTATATTTAGAATTCAATGTCTTGACTTTCTGAAATGAATGTACTTTTCTTTTTTACCCCAAAGTACAAGTTTCCCTTGAAACCTCATACCTCCTAGCCATAGCAGAGCTGTCCTACCTGCTATTTATCAAAGGGTCTGAAAGGAAGGTTTAATTTCCAAACTATTCAAGGAGGCTCCTGGGGGTGTCATTCACTGCACTGCTGACTTCCGGACCAGCACAAATTGAATTCCATGCATGTGTGCTTATCTGTCTCTGACAGCTCTTTGGAGTCTCGACTCTCAGCATGCGGATAGAGAGTGCTAAGGCCATTCCCAACTCCTCAATTAGTCTGTTAAGCTCTCGTCTCTTTCACTACGGATGTTTCTTCATCTAGGATTCTCTGTAGTGTTGCCTCCTCTCCTCTGCTGACTAGTTACTGTAGCCAATGCCAAACCTCCTAAAATATATAGGAAAGCGTTTTCAGATTAGCATCACTGCTGAGCCTGAATAGTAAGATTTTCACTGGCGTGAAGCCTATTCCCAAAGATCTCTGACTGGTATACCTTATCAGAAAGAGCAACGTGCAGAAATTACACTCAGAGGAAAGTAAAAGCCAACAAACTCCAGCTTGAGACACAAAGGCAACTGTGTCCTTTTACAAAAGAATTGTGAAGCAATTTAAAAAGCTCGACCTTCATGCTTTCTTAAATATACAAGAATAAGTTAGAGCCTGTGTTGGGTTGGAGAAAGAGCTCAGAGGCTCCGAGTTTATTATTTGGCTTTCAGGAGCCCTGTTAGAACCTGCTAGCAGGTTGTTGACCAAACACCACTGGATGCACAACACAAAAACAAAAGCAAACAAATAGCATTTCCTCGAGAACTGAGTGTGAGGACTGGTTTGAGTGAACTGTAGAAAGAACTAATGTACACACTGACAGGTAGCAGGCAATAGGGGAGAGCAGACAGCTTAAGATAGCTGCAGGGACAAATCCTCCGTAATTACTGCAAATAAGCTAGCTTATTTGTTAATCACTAGCTTTTCCTCCTAAATATACCTCATTCCCTGAGGATGTAGAAATTAAGAGTGACTATCTCAAGGCCAGTGAGAAATTTCTTCCATGAAGCAGGGTAAAACTCTCATTGATAGATGAGCCAGAAATAAATGTCCATATAACATATAGGCTATATCTATATGGATGTCTACATGTAACTATGACAAATAGACATATAACATATAGATATAATTTAGATATTATATCATCTGAAAATGTCATGAGAAGGTAGCGTAGGTTTGCAGTCATTCTTTAACTCAGGGGTGATGACACCTCAAAGACTCCCATATTATATTTATATGAATAAAAATGTATACACAAAAGCTGCTCTTTGGATCTGTTTTCATCAACATTCATTAAAGCACAAGTCATGACAGTCCTCACCAAAGACTTAGACGGAGTCTGGGAAAGAACTCAGGAGAGCTGTTTGACATCTCCGTGACGGTACACTTGACTCTTCAGATTTTTACTTTGGTGGTAAATTTTGTTCCTGCTGACAGCAAGAATAATTGCTGCACACAAAGCTTAACTCTATTTTCTTGCTCAATTTTCTCAGTGTAAGCAGTCTTGGACAAGAAAGTTTTTCAGACCAAATCCTGTTCTAGCAGAGAAAATCAAATTGTATTCTGAGATTCAACCAAATATAGCCTTATTGTGTCAAGGAGAGGGTAGGTACTTATTTGGAATGATCTTGATATTTCACAATTTAAGAATTTCTAGAGTTACTTATTTTTTAAAATTGCATTCTCATTCTTATGTTATGTTTCTGTGTTTGTGTGTGTGTGTGTGTGTGTGTGTGTTTTTATTTTAAGATCAATACCAGGTAAGCTCAGAACTTACTACTGTCTCTGTGTCTAGAGATCACCTTTGGTGTGACTCTGGAGACATCTGTGGTAAAGGGGATTGAGTTTGGGTCTGCTGTGTGCACAGCAAGGGCATTGTGTGCTGTACTTACACCTCAGACACAAGATCCTAATTGTCTTATTATATAAGTAAAAGCAGATGAGGTGAAGTTTTCATGTTGTAAAGTATTCTTGGATGTTCAAGTAGTAGACACTTCTTGTCTTACATGATCTATATTCTATTCCATCTATTTTATGGTACTCTTTCTACATTTGTCATTTTTGTAAGCCTAATACCACTGGAATCAAGAAAACTATTTTTAAAATTGATTACTTTATTTAAACACCTTGGTTATAAGAGTGTTCAGAATACAGTTGGATTTTTTTTCACAAATGCAAAGTTGTTCATGATTGAATTTCAGTCCTATAATATCCAACAGCCATCACCGGTGTATATTTCCTACCACCAATGTCTTCAGTTTCCCTCTCACATTCACTCTTTCCAGACTGCCTCTGGAACCGAAATTTTTCTTCACCTTCTGTCTCTCTCCCTCTTTTTATCCTTTGAGACATTTTGGATTGAAATATTGTTGATGAAGAGGTATTATGCTTATCACTTTATCTTCTTTCAGAACCTAGTTTTTGTCCAGAGTGATCATTCCAACTATAATTGTTACAGTGATCCTTTCTCTGCCATAACTGCATGTCTGTGCTATTTGTGACAGGCTTCCTACCATAGACTGGTCCACCTGGCTCTTGTCTCTATTGTCTCTGGATACTATTACCATGTAGTCAAGAAGATAACTTTACTGTTAATATAATCTATTAAATTTCTTTTATATGAACTATTTAATCTTCTTGCTATCTAATTAGAAAAAAAAGTAACTTTAATGTTAAAAGTACGTGGTAATGTGATTCTTAGTACTGGAAAATCTCATCTTAGAGTTCTCTCCCAAATCATTGACAGGTACTCAATAAATGCAGATATAATAATGCTTCACTGGGTATTTGCTTTTCTGTGCAACTCTATGGGAAGTCCTGCAGTTTTTTGCACCCTTTGCCACTAACTTCTGGGAGATTAGTGTTCTTCAGTACCTTCTAGATGATGCCTTTGTGGTCACCGACATTTTTTTTAGCTGGTAGGAGACCTTTCTGTTTCAGAGAGATTGATAGAGAGCTTCTGAGGTCAAGAGAATAACAACTGTCAAATTTAAAACTATTTTCTAGAACCAGGAATCTGAATTACATTTTTTCTAGGACTCCAGGAGAAACAGCTGTACTGGAGAAATTGCATAAAAGATAAAAATGGTTTCTTTGCAGCAATTGACTCTGGTTCAATCTCTGGCACACCAGTGGTTCTTCCTGACTCCCCAGAATGATCCCAGACTGCAATTAGGAGTAAGCCTTGAGCACAGCCAAGTATGGTTCAAAAATCAAGATAGAAAAGGAAATGTAAAGAAAAATATAGAAGAAGAAAGGTAAGGAGGGAGTTTAGGAGTGGAGAAAAGAGAGGAGAGGAGAGGAGAGAATGGAAGAGGGTAGGGAAGATAAGGGAGGTCTGGAATGAGGGGAAAGGAAAAAATACAGGAGGGGAGGGGAAAGAAAGGATAGGAAAGGAAAAAAGAGTGAAGTGAAGGAGAGTAAAGAACACAGAGGAGGAGAAAGGAAAGGTAGAAGTAAAGGAAAGGGGATAGGAGAGGAAAAGGGGAAAGAGGAGAAGAAAAGAAAGGTAAAGAGGAAGAGAAAATAATGGGCGAAGAGGGGAGAAAAGAAGAGAAAAGGAGAAGAGAGAGGAGAGGAGAGCAGAGATGGGAGGAGAAGAGGGAGGAGAAAAGAGAGGAAAGGAGAAGAGAGATGGAAGGAGAGGGGAGAAGAGGGGAGAGGAAGGGAAGGGGGAAAGATAGGGGAGAGAAGGAGAGGAAAGGGGAGGAGAGGTGAGGGGAAGAGAAGGGAGGGGAAGAGAGGGGAGAGGATGAGAGGTGAGGAGGGGAGAGAAAGTGAAGAAAGGAAAAGGCAGGAGATGAAAAATGAGGGAGGAGTAGGAATAGGAATAAAAGGGAGAGAGAGCAAAAATAACTGAGAAATAAGAGGGGAAGAGAGGGAGTAGGAACTGCTCTCTCATTACACAAATTATTCTGGGTCAAATATAGTCAAAATTCTTCCTATGGACATAGGTACTCTAAAGACATTGTTTCTCATTTTTGCATTAGGATCAATCATTTCCTACAAAAACTTCTCTTTTGTCCAAACAATGAAACCTTAGATATATCTAGTTCTGGAATGTTCATTATTTTATGCTACCTTGAAATTATACTGGTTTATAACATTTTCTAGGTTTCAAATGTTTGGGTATATATCAGCATCTAGACAAGCATTATATTGTCACGACAAATATAGTTTCTACTTGTCATCACAAACTTGCAATTTTAACACAATTGACCCCCCACTTTCCTTTTCTCCTATATTCTTATAGTCTAAAAGTTTGCCATTATTTTGTTTTCTTCCTTAGATCAAAATGTCACAGAGTACATATTTAGAGAAGTATGAAGAATAAAAGTATTTTTATAATCTTTAGAGGTCTTTTACATAAACCTGAAATGTGATCCACCTAGAAAATATTTTCAGATTATCATGATTAGTAACTTATTATGCATTCATGTTTTGTATTGTTTCTATTATTACTTAATAGTTTCTATTATTAACTAATTTTATAACAAAATTACAATATATAAAATATAATACACTTTATTTTCAAAACTGAAATTGAGTATAAATTTCAAAATATTTTAAATAAATGACTCACTATTTGGAAGCTTTGGAAATTTGTTGTTACATAAATACTCATTTTATATTGTTTACCTCTAGAATACCTCCTCTGAAAATTCAAGAAGGTTGACATTCATAATTAGATGTCCATTTTTTGTTCTCTAACTTTATATTTAAAAAAAGTGAAGTATCCAATGGTTAAGGTGAAGATATTTTAATCTTGTTCTTTGCTATCATGAAAAAAGAAAGGACCAGAATTGAAGATTTGCGAAGAGACTGACTTGTGAAGAGGGTGACGACCTCGGAAAATATTGAACAGAAAAATGTAATTTACTCATGAGGGGGTACTACAGATTGATGGCCTGAAGTCCTCTAAATTATAAGTAAATGAAAAATATTTTAAAATATGTCATAAATTTTCTTTGCAAAACAAATGGGTAAATCTTGTTGAGAACATACTACAACAGATTTCTCTAAAATACAGTTTTGCACAACTTCATTTCATTGATGAGGAAAATGAACTTAATCTGACATGAGAATTACTTTGGTTATATACTGTTTGCTTAAAGACGCACATTTCATGTTAAGTGAAAGTATACTTTTATGCGATGCAATAGTGGTTCTTTGGCAAAGCTAGATATAAAAAGGAGATGGACATTTATGTGACTCCTTTACTAATGTATGTCTAAAGTGAAATACATTGCTGCAACTGTCTTACCTCTATTTTCTCTAATTGTAAGAGAAAATTATTTTGTGTTTCAAGAATTTTTCTCCATGGAGCCTGAGTGGTGGTACAGGTTAAGGCATTTGCTGTGCACACATCTGACCTAGTAAGGACCTTGGTTTGATCCCCTGGTTTCCCCAAGCCAGGAGCTATTTCTGAGTGCATAGCGAGAAGTAACCCTTGAGTGTCACCAGATATGGCCCAAAAAACAAAACAAAACAAAACAAAAAAGAATGTTCCTCCTCATAATCTGTGGAATGAGCATAGGGCAGGAATGATCCTGGGCTATCCATGGATTAACTGCTGCCATGGTTTCTGAAATACTTAAAAAATGTATCTTGCCATGAGAAATTTTTTTAGACATTCACATTGTGAATTTTTGTGTCTTATGACTTTTGCAAAGTAGAGGTTACTTAATGCAGAAATGAAAGCAAGCAACATGAATTATATTGGCATATTCCTTATGAGCCTTATCAAATCTTTAATTCCACAGAATGCTCAATCTAGATCTATCCTTTTACTTTTAGCTTTGGAGCAAAATCATTTTAGTTTTCCCCAAGCTTGTATGAAAAAGGTATTCATTTCTTATGAAGAAAACCTTGAATTTTGTTTGTGTCTCAAATTTATAAAAGCAAAGGGCATTCAGCTGCATCAACTGCTGCTTGTAACTGGTGAAAAGTTTATGTAAAATTATACAGTAGTTAGAAAAACAAGATTTAGATTTAAGTATATGACAGGGTTATACACTTGTGTTATTTGCATATCTGAAGGAAAATAAATACAATAGAAAAGGCAGAAATATGATGATGTTCAAAATTTGAAACGGATATTATTTAGAACAATGTTTCTTGATTTTTCTTTTTTACCAAATGTGACCCATTTTCAAACATATCTATCCTGTAATCTTCCTGTCCTAAAGTTGGCACCTTAGTCATATTCCAGGGCCTATTATTTAAGCAATATTCATTTATGGCCCTATAGAATAACCTACTAGCCTATAGTGTCTGTAAGGTCCCCAGTTGAGAAATGCTGTTCTAGAAGAATTCAGGTCAAAAATGATTAGCCAAATTTTAATAAGCTAAAACTGAGTTTTAAAAATCTTCAATTCTTGTAGAATAATTGTTTTTATAAACATTTCTTTTCTCTTTTGGTGGGCTTGGGGGAGGAGAGCAGCCCATCATTGTCTGTTCTAAGAATTTACATTTGATTCACTCCTTATGGGACCGGGGATATATAAGGTTCTGGGAATTAAATCAGGGCCAGCTGTATGCAGAACAAGTACCTTACTCTCTGAACTATAACTCTGGTCCCATTCTTAAAGTATCATAATTTAAATTCCTATACCTGAGTAGTAAGAAAAATTAACATTTCAATACAATCTTAATATTCCTTTCTAAGACAATGCTAGCAAAAACAAATATTCTGGAGACAGTTAATCTTATTCTTTAAACAACAAAACTTCTTTCTTTATTGTGGTGATACTAATAAAACACGTTTTTTTAAATATATTTATTTAAACACCTTGATTACAAACATGATTGTGGTTGGGTTTCAGTCATGAAGAAGAATACTGTAAATAGTATCTTAACTTTAACCTGCAAAACAAAAATATATAAAATAATTTGAGCTGATTTTTTAATCAGAGGTGATGTCTGGATGAATGGCCACAATGAGCACGTTTTGCAATGCATAGGCTTCCGAAGCGGGGTTTGAAGCAGGTCACAGCAATTCTCAGCTTCAGAGATATACAGAGACATAAAACTTGGGGTTTAGCTTCTTATGACAGTGTTTGCCAAGGTCAAACGCGCCCCCCTTTACATAGTCTTGAGCTCCCCTCCTGCGCTCCACTATTTGAGAACCACTTCCTTAAGGCAAGACAGAAGCAGGCAATGAAGGAAAGAAAGATGAAGGTTCTGAGCAGCCTCCCAGAGGCTTCCCGACCTATCTTCCCGACCTAGACCTATCTTCTACCAAAGGTGCTTTGTGCAAGGACTTCAGCCTCCTAATCTGAAGCAGTTTATGATGGGGCAGAAGACCAAGAGAATGCTCCATTGGAGGGAAACCAGTAGGAGGAAGAGGAGCTGGTCCCCCACCCAAATTGAATGTCTTTCAATCCCAGACGACCTCAGCAGCCTAACACAGAAGAAGGTATAAATGAAGAAGTCCAGCCATAGTTCAACGGAGAAAAAGATGCTTCAGAACCTCTAGCACCTGGGTTTTCTCCAAAAAAATTAACTTCCTTGTAAATGAATCTCTTGACACTCTTTGCATTGGTCACTATATTGCTGGTTAAAATGTGTTTTATCTGTATTTCTCTTAATAGCTATTGTTTTGTTCTAAGCCCCACAGCATTTTTGTATCTAACTTTAGTTGTTTAATATTAGTTTGCACAATTCTGGGGAAATGCATAATGGTAGAGTTTTAAAAGTTCTCAGCTATCTTAGCAAATGTTTCTCAATTGCTAGGATATTTTGTTGTGTGTTATTATGTACCAATTTATTCTCAAATTATGTCTGCAAAATGTTCTAATCTCTTTGTTCACAGAAGTCAGTGGAAAAGAAACGAGGATACTGTAGACTCTTATTAGCAGTGATCATTATACAAATGTTTTAGCAAACTTATTTTCAAACAGTATACTTATTTGCAGAAATGTTTTTGTGATTTTGTTTTGAGAAGTTTATGGAAAGGTATTATAGTGTTATATTAAGAACGTTTAAGACTTTTCAAATTAAGTGCATCTGCAGAAAAGTTCTAATGTTTATGTTCAGAGAAGTCTAGGAAAAGATTTTGTGATATATGTAAGATATGGAAAAGGAAGATTGTTTTGATAATTATGTATGCAATTTAAACTTTGATGCTTTGAGGCTGATCTGAGGATCAAACCTCTTGAAAAAAAATTGATCAAAAGTTTTGTAACTTTTTTCAATATTTTTGTTTCCTTGAAAACAGAAAAGGTGGAAAATGTAAAGTGAACTTAGATAAAAGCATATCAAAGGCCCTTTCCCTAACTTCCCTTTTTCCCCTCACTTCCCTTCCTCCTTAATCTTTTCTTTTGATATGCAAACACAAACTTGGATGGGTGGGGTTCTGGATAATAAAGGAAGGAGCCTGTCTATTGGTTGGACAAAGCTCATCAGAGAAAGCAGATAGAAGGTAGGCAGGCATGGCAGAGAGACTCATGGTAGAGAAAAGCCATGAAGAATAAGGTCATCGGTTCGAATCCCGGTGCCCCATATGGTCCCCTGTGCCTGCCAGGAGCAATTTCTGAGCATGGAGCCAGGAGTAACCCCTGAGCACTGCCAGGTGTGACCCAAAAACCAAAAAAAAAAAAAAAAAAAAAAAGAATAAAGCAAGCTCACTGCAATAAAAATCTTTTCTTACTGTGGTGCATTATTTATCTACTGCAACTATCCTGCTTCATCAGTTCTGTCCACCTGAGAGGTTAGAAACATGGTGCCTGGGGCAGCCTCACATGACATGTGAACTTTATATTTTTTATTTTTAATCTACAGTTCTCCTGGCCTAACCCAAAATTAGTCTTAACTTCCATTTACCTAACCTATGCTCTATTAGCCCTAACTAACATTAAACAAAATCAATTTTAGCATATGCTATAAGTTACAAAGGCAGAGTTTATTTATGCTAACAAAAGTTTTACTTTTTCACTAGTAACAAGGTCAAAAGACTTAATTCTACTAATGGGATTAATAGACATTACAATTCTGTGTATTGAAATACTCGCTGAGTATTTATGGTTGGGCTTCACTGATCAACATGTGGGATAATAATGAACATAGGAACTGGAGAGAATTGTGCAGAGGTAAAGCAGTTGCCTTTCATGTGGCTGACTATAGTTTGATTCCTAGAACTGCATATGGTTTCAAGTACTGCCAGGAGTGAATGAGTAAGAGAAAGAGAGACAGAGAGAGAATTTATTTACTCAGGAATTTTATTTTGGGGTTGGAGAGATATAAGGGTTATAATACCTTATTTGCATATAGTTGATCCCGATTTAATCTCTACCACCACAAGTTTAGGCAACATTTTATACTTAGACTCTTGCACAGATTTTCAGGCAGGATACAGTGATCCAAGCCCTATTGATCTCTACTTGAGAGGCCACCTCCTATAAAGAATAAAATAAATTTTTCCTCAATATAATTCACAAGAAAGTGAGAGGTGGCACAGTGATCATAAAATGTTACATACCTTGGTCACCAAGTGGGTCCTATTTAAGTTTAACTTTCCAGTTTAAATATAACTCTATACGTGGTATGAGATCTTCGATTGTTAAATATCTTATGAGTGTAGAAGAGTACTCAGTTATAAGTTTCAAAGATAATTTTTACTCAGGATTTGGGAACCACCATAACTGTATCCAATGAAGTTAGAGGGAACCTTTTATATTCAGAATTAAATTCAGGGCCTCACACTTGCTAGCATGTACACTATAACAGCTATACTACTTCAAAAGATATTTTCAAAATATCTTAGAAATACAAAAATCACAGAATTATTGTCTGGGTAGTTTCCTGTTTCTTTTTTTATTGTTTGTATGTTCTGAGATAAATACTTTAGTAGTGGTTAAGCTTATAAAAGAGGGCTTCGGAAAGTTTTGTAGCGAGAATAATAAAACTTATCTTCATATTTTTAAGACAAACCTGCTTTAACATTATTGACAAATTTCTGATACTTAATAATAAATATACAATAAAAAACAAAATATCTGTAAGAAATAGAAACATAGCTTTGATAGTTTTTAGATATTTGATAATGAATATTTAAGGCCATAGGACTTAAAAGAGAGGTTTTAAAATGATTAAAAATGTATTGCTTATTTCAGAAGAAAAAAGACAAATTTGTACTTAATAGTATTTTATTTATAAATGGAATGCCATAAGAAATGTATATCATACATACATAAGTATTTATTATGTCCTTTCTGAGCTTTGTCTTATGATTGATCATGTTATAATCTTTTCAACTAGGCTTTTAAACACTGAAGTAAGAAATTAATATATAGTCTTATCCAGTAGATAGATTGTGTAAGGAAGGCTCAAAGGTATGTTGCTATAATTGAGTTGTGTTGCTTTACAAATAAATTGGCCAATATCAAAACTATTGAATGCTGTGCTGTATTCCATAAAGTGGTTCACACTTAGGATTTATATAACCTCAAAAGTATTTCCAATGAAGTTTGGAAACTATCATAAATGAATTTTCTACCTGTTTCTATAATAAATGGTTCTATGAGAAGACTGATTTATTTAACTTTTATTTATCTGTATTTTATCATAATTTTGAAAATGTTTTTAAAATAACAAACTTAGAGCATAATATAGGTCTCAGAAACCTGTCAATATAAACCATCAGTAAGTACTACATTATTTTACATTACATTTATAAACATATACATATGTTTATATGTACACAAACATATACATTATATTTATAAATATCTAGATCCTTTCTTTTACCATAGAATTGACATTGATATATTTTGGCCAATTTTTTTTTACCAAATATTGTCTTTGATTATAGAAATTAGACTATTGTAATCCAAATTAATATGTGGACTGAAACAGTGGCTTATATAAAAATATGTTTATTTTTTTATTGTTCACTGATATTTTATACCATTAATGCATCAGTAGCTTTCAAAATATAGGGAGATAATATTTCTAATAATATAAGATCATATATTATAATTATAATAATATAATTTATATTTCCTAATATATGACAGAGGACAATTGCTCACACCTAAAATTTGAAGATGTCATTTTTGAAGACATAATTTGAACTATAAACTTATGACTTTGTTGAGTCAAAGTCTATAGATTTTAGAAGATAAGATTTATCTTAAATAAAGGCTTTCAAAGTAAAGACAATTCGAATAGAAACCTGAGTATATAAAAAAAAAAACTTGAGTGTATTGAATTTTAAATCTTGTTTATAAAAATCTTTGGAAGAAAAAGGAAAGCACCATTAAACATTATTTTTAAAAGTAATCAAGTATACATATGCAAATTTCTGCTTTAAAGTCTGTTTAAGGGGCTGGAGCAATAGCACAGTGGTAGGGTCTTTTGTCTTGCAGGCAGTCAAACTGGGATGGAGCTGGGGACCCTTATGGTCCCCTGAACCTGTCAGTAGTGATTCTAAGTGTAGAGCCAGGAGTAGTAACCCCTAAGGGCCACTGGGTGACCCCAAAATAACAATAACAAAAAGTTTGTTTAAGTTGTTTGATTATCTGCTGTCTTTTAAGTTGTTTTATTATTTGGTCTCTTTATGTGTTTTGGCTTGAGCTGACCTAATCTATTGTTAAAATATATTTGGCAAATCTCTCTAAGAATGAGATCTAGCTAAATTCCTGTAAATTCTATTACCTAAAATCTGTTTCTGTGTGTGTGTGTGTGCGTGCTTATATGTGTGTGTGTGCTTGCGTGTATGTGTAATTCCACATTACTCTAGGCCTATTCTCAGTGGTGTCCAGAGAACCATGCCATGTTATCATTTTGAAAACCAAACTGAGACTGATCACATTCAAAACAAGACTACATCTTAAATTATTTGAGCTCTCTCTCTGGCCATTTAAAATGTTTCCTTTGGGTAGAAAAACTTTTACCTCAAGTTGGTAGGAAGGATTACAGTCAATCACAGAATAGTAGAACTTATGTGATAGAGCATGTGTAAAGTTCTGAGTTTGATCCCAGGCAACCTGGTTCACTAAACACTGCAGAGCTGTGTAGCCCCCTCAGCATCATTGTTTTACAGTGTTACAACCAGCATTGCAGCCAAAATGAAGAAACAAAAGACAAACTACCTATTCCCCAAGACTGAGGAAAGTAATAGACAATCATAGAGACAGAGGCTTAGCAGAGTAGGAACTAACCAAGGTGAGGCACTAGGAAACAATGTCAAGGTAGGAAAGTCTGAATTGGAAAGAATTGCAAGAAGTTCAATGTGACCATCAGTTATTAATTTCAGGACCTAGTTGTGGGTATAAGATTCCTACACTTTTGGGAGATTTGCTTTTAAAATCTTTTACCTGTTCCCAGAGCAAATATTGAAGAAGATTGCCTCTGGTTTTCCAGTAGTGGAGGGAGAATCAAAGGCATCTCTTCTTTTTAGTGAGCAAGATTTCTCCTGGAGGAATACTGTTGAGCCAAAACCTAACTTTGGGGAGTTTTCTTAGATCCAACTGACTTGGAGAAGAGAAATACTCAATTCCAGCCCTTTCTGTTTCTTGTTATACTTAAGGGGAAGATATTAAAGAAAGCTACTGCATGATCATTCATAACATTAGAGCAGCTGCTGGTATTAAACTTGGGCATGTTGGGAGGTGCCAGACTTGGTGCCTTACTGACTTCAGGTTTGACAGCTTGATGTTTTTTCTATTTAGCTATTCCGGGGCTTCTGAAAATTTATTTTTAATAATCAGTTTATATAAATATATGTTTAATTTTTCTAAGTAAGAGTAAAAGTTGACTTAAACGAGTATCAACAGTGTATTTGATTATGTATGCTTATAAATCCATATATACATTATATATGCTTATTTATATACAAGTATATATTTCTAAACTATAGGTGAGTAACAACTATCTTACAGCAGCAAAAGGAGAGAAACTAAGATAAATTTTTCTCTGATAAATTACTTATAGTACCCATAAAGTGTTAGTGTTTTTTAAAATTAAACTTGTAGTAACAGAACATCTATATACGAATTTTAGAAAAATTGCAAAAAAAAATAATCCATATTCTAAGGAAGGAACTTAATGAAATTGTATCAAATCTTCAATTAAAAACAAAAAAGTCAGAAAAAAGCAGAAGACAAACATAGGAATAAAGATCAAGGGGAATATATTAGAAACCAGTAATGAGTATGGAAATTTCTAATCCTCTGCATCAAAAATATATTTTATGATCAGTGATCCAAGAGCACTAGCTAAAAGCCAGAGATTGACAGAGTAAGTGGAAAAGCATAACTGACTATATTCTGTGCACAAGAAAACCATTTTATTATGAAAGCACCTGTAGATGAAAAGTAAATGAACAAAGTAAAGCATTATTATAACTGAGGAATGGCAAGCCAAAAACAAAATTAAAGATGGGGACTTGAATTCTTATTAGAAGGATTTTTCAATTTAGATTAGGAGAGAACATAAGTATGTAGGATGTTATTTTACAACTCAAAGCCGTGGATAATAAGACTCATGAAGTTTAAAGAAGTACTCTAGGAATAAAAACGAAGAGAATTACAACCTTCCCATTTGTTTCAAGAGGAATAGTTTAATGGTGGTGGTGCACAGTGAGAAAAATACAGGGCTTGGTATAACAGAGAAGAGGGGGTGAACCTTCCATATCAGGGTATCATGAAAAAGTGCTCTTATGCCAAAGAGAACATGTTTTCTAATAAATGAAAGCCACTGCTTAATTCTGAGAAGATACTTGACATTTCAGCATGTTTTCCAGGAAAACGTAGAACTTTTGAGTTCTATGAGACTGACTGTGGGGAGTATAAGTGGAAGGAACAGTCTGAAAGCTGTTGTAGCAGCTAACTGCAAACCTGAGGGCATAATACTGTTAGCAGAGAAGCAGAATTGGCAAAGGACACTGTAGCAATCACTTACCTGAAGCTTTTCAAAGTTCCCATGGAAATAACTTTCCATTTCCCTTAAAATTTGCATTGACTTCTGCCTCACAGGAATAAGAGGAAAGTAATTTACTTAATGGTTTATAATGTGATATCTTTCTGAGAACATCTTTGAGGGTGTAAAGCTTGCCATGACTTGTTTAGTGGTACTGATAGAGACAGCGAGCACCTCGACAGTGCCACTAGAACAAATTATCATTATTCATTTTTGGTTCTTGAATTATGCCTGATTGCTGGGGGCTATACCCAGCAGTACTGGGGAGATGAGGAAGTCTGTAGATCAGGTCTCTGACGTGCAAAGTTTGTATTTCAGACCTTTGTGCTATTTTCCCAGACTTGTAAATTATTTTCAAAATACCATTTCTTTTTTGACTATGTGGAATTGTGTCTCAACCAGTTCTTTGGGAGCTTTAAAACTCATCCTCACACTTTTTGCCAATCTAACCAATAAGTGGGTATATGCAAGAATATGAGGAGAAAGTTCTTTGGCTTTCAATATCTGGGATTAATAGGGTACCCCATAGCCTACTTGGGGCCTAGAGGGTTGTACCTGGTTATTGAAGAGAAACATGTTACCTGAATACTTTTTTCATCCCCCTTACATCACCATTAAAAAATTGGGGGGGCTTACCTGGTTGTCCTTAGGGTTTACAGCTGATTCTGTGCTCAAGTATCACTCCTGGTTGGGATTGAGAAACATGTGGTTCTAGACATTGAACTAAGGTCAGATGCATTGCAACAAAAGGAACCCATTGACCCTACTGTCTCACCAACCCTCAGATAACTATTTTTATACAATTATTTTCAATCACAATTGAAAATACCTAAGATGCCTAAATTCTGCCTCAAAAGACAAAGGTGTCTTGTGCATGTTTGACTGAGAAACCTCGGGTTATGCAGTTTGATTGGTGTCTCATTTTGGCGAGGAATTAACAAATTCCAAACTGAACCATAAGCAAATATTGTCCATACGGGATATATTTTCATGATCACCTCTATCAATTAAACAATCTAAGATACCCAACACAAATCAGATAAAGGAATTAAATCTGTTGGTAGAAAAATGAAGACAAGATTTACAAAGTGATGGAAGGCCTGGAAATAAGATTAGTCTCTAAAATTAGAATCTGTAAGTGAAAAGTCCAAACTGCTTTGATGACAAGCTCACTTTTGATATCTGAAATCTTTCTGATTATAATTTTATAAATTTCTTGTTAACATTTTTGGATAGCAGTATTCATTCGCATTTCTCTCAACAACTAATCTTCTCTGTGAATAGTGCTTTTTTCTGGAAAGAAATAATATGCCAGGAATGAGGAGGCAGGAGATTTTAGCTTGTGATACACATAGATATTCAAATATGCCAGGATGTGACAAGGGCATGAATGCAGCTGATTTACAATCCCCACTGAACTGAAGCCTGCCTATTCAGATTTGTGACTCTACTAAGATAATGAGCAAAAGGATCTGGATGATTCTGAGGTTTAAAGAAATGACAATTTAAGCATCCATATTCATATCCTCTTCCCTCTGGTTTTGCACGGGCCGCATCTCAATGTGTGGATAAAATCCATTACCTGACATTGACACAAGTGAGAGCTTTCTAAGTTTCCCCTTTGGATATTCCCTCTGTACATCTGAGGTAATAGTATACTGTTGCTAGGTTCACAGGCTTGAGTAGAAATACTTTTTTTTAACAATGAATTCTACTCCTATGACTCATTCTCAGAATTCTATGTTTGCTTTTGAATCTGAATTTGCTCCTGTGTCGACAGATTTGCATGTGGATGAAGATGAGTCTCTGTTTTTGATATGTTGATGCAGAATCTCAAGTATTGTCTCTACTCATCTGTCACCAAGGTGTCATTTCCCCTCAATGATGAGTCACCATTGATAACCAGTAAGAAATGGGTTTGACTAGCCAGAGAAAACTCATATATACATCATCACAACCCACTATTTTTGTTTTTATGGTGCTAACTCCAAAGATTTACTTCAGACCTCAGGAATTGCATACTCTGTTTTCAAAGGCAGACAGATATGTAATAGGTGTTAAAAACAAAGTTATTAAAATGCATTTTAATATTATATTTGCCTTTAATTATATATTTAGAGAATTATCACACATGCAATGATTTATTTCAACAGAGAAATACATGAACTCTGCTATTAGTAGATAATTAAAAAACTTAAACTAATACTTTAAATCATATAAGAAAAATAAGGACAAGAGGAATCTCTTCTTGCTTATCTTACCAAAATCAAGCATAAAAGATTTTACCTTTTTTTCTGCCTAGAGCTTGGTAGAATTTAATTCAAGAAAAACTTCACATATAAACACTTTTCACATTTGATCTTGGAAATAATAGGAAGTAACTCTGTAGGTAAAGATCCTACTTATATTTCTGGGGTGTTAGGGGGATGAAAGGAGATACCTCTGAATCTCCAAAATGCAGTATAATAAACTGTCACTTCCCTAGGCAGTCTTATGGAATAATCCATTAATTCAATAATCCAGATATATAAATTATAATTATTTAGGCTTAGTTAGCAATAGAATAATTTTATTTAAGAACGTGCTCTAGTTGTACTTACACCTATATAGCTTTATTATTTTAAAATGCATTTTATAAAACATTAAGTAATGAAAATTGCCAATTTTTTAAAAAAGGACATAATTACAAAGGTCTTTTTTGTGATTTATGTAAGTAATATTATAAAAATTCTCTTTCCATCTTCTGAAAGCATTTTTCCAGTTATATTGTCCTCTCTATATTACTGGTTGTAACACTTGTCTACAGTATATAGTTATATAACTATATATAGTATATAGCTAATCAAGCATACTAAGAAAATATCACTTCTATGGTATGCTATATTAGATAGCAATCATGAAGTCAATGAAAAACAGGTCAAGGATAGGCAGTATATATTATCTTGGGAACTGGTAAAGTGAGTAGGAAATTACCCAAAATGATAGGAAAATATAAGCTTGGAATTCATTGATAGGCAATTCAAAAGTCTTTTTTATTTTCTTTCTGACAAATAGACTTATGAAATCCCTGAGATATAAGTAGATCCAAGACTTTTGATATATTTCCATTGTGTTAGAGTAATACTGATTATTGAATAAGACTTAAGAAATGACACTTTTCATTTCCAAATAGAAGACTAGAAGACTTCATCTGGGAGATCAGTATTTTTTCACTAGATGACTTCTGTAATTGTTTTTGTTGCTTGCTTTCCAACAACTTCATTAAAATGTAAAATATTTAACTAAGATATTCCTAATTTTCAGCTCATTTTAATAAGTTGCCATATTATTTTTAGTTCATAATAATATTTTACTTGGATTTCAAGTGATAACTAAATCAAGATACAGTTACCTCCAACCTGGACTACTGCATAATTCCAGTCATTCAGAATTCAAGAGTGATATCTGGAAATAATTAGTGTCAGTATTTTGCTAAAAATCTTCAAATTCATTCTACTCATTTCTTTACTTCAATCATATCTTTGCAGAGAAAACAAATTGGTAGTAAAGACAGATTATTCTCATGAACCTGGAATTTATCTTTTCTTATTATTTTCCTGTATATTTGCATATTGTCTCTTTTCCCCACTGCTCTACAGGTGAACAGGACTTTTTCTTAGTATAATATTGTCCTGGAACCTTACAACAGTGCCTAGTATGTAGGTGTTACTCTCAATTATTTGTGGGGTAAAAGCACTTCCATAAATAGAGCTGTTGAGTAGGGATTTGTCACCTGAAATGCATCAAACTGATCAAATAAGAAAGACAATAAGAAATGCAAAGTTTGCAATTTAAAGTACTATAAAAATGTAATGAAAACATATTTATTCCAGAATTCAAACAAGTGATAGGGTATTTACCTGATTCTATCCTGTCAAAGATACAAAATTAGGGAATGTATTAGGCACATTTTTCACAACAGATAAAATAAGTCAAATAAACCACTCTAAAAATACACTATTTTCTACCTATATATATTACCTCCTTATTTCTTATTTGCATATTGCTGCCTCGGTCTCAAATTAGGAGGATTAGGAAATTGTCAAAGGAGAAGTTGTCCTGGCTATTGTTTAAGCTGATGAACAAACTCCCCAAACTTTCCACAGGTAAACATCTTATAATATGATAAGAACTGTCACATATTTGCTGAATCCACTGATCTATAGTTATTGATTATTTATCATACTAAATACTGACAAAAGGAGATTTATACCTTTGTTCAATCTCTTCTATGGAGCAGCTCAAGATATCTATAGGAAAATTAATTTCCATATACACTTTTCTGGATCTTTTATTAACTTATTATAACTCCAGCTTTTGACATTTTGTTGCTTATTTATTAGTAATTATTCTTATTGACATTACAGTAGCACTTAAGAAAGTGGATTTCCTGCTTGCTGAAATTCATATTTATTTATTTTGTAATATTTTAATTTTTATATAAGTGGCAATTCTTTCTCTCTTTCTCGCTCTCTTTGCTATTTAACTGACCAGCATTTCCTCTAGATCCAGCCGTTTTTTTGTTGTTGTTTATTTGTTTGTTTTTGTTTTTGGACTACACTGGGTGATGCTCAGGAGTTACTTCTGGCTGTTTGCTCAAAAATCGCTTTTGGATTGGGGGACCATATGGGACCCGGGGGATGGAACCGAGGTCCGTGCTGGGTCAGCCGTGTACAAGGCAAACGTGCTACTGCTGTGCTATCGCTCCTGCCCCAAGCCCTTTTTGTTTTTTCATTTTTCCCTGATTTATATATGATCTCTCTCTTGTCGCATTTGTCCTTTAAATACTAAGACTAACAAATCTTAAAATTCAGGCTCTATCTTTAGACACGAATTTTCTAAGTTTACATAGTTGACCAACAGCTTGCTAAGCATCTTGACTTAGATATCTGAGGAACTTTTTTGTACTTAGCATGAATATGACTTTATCTTTTACTTATGTCTCCTGCAAGCTGCTAAGTGGTCCCATCATTACCATATCAAAATCTTGTAAGATATAAGGGCTACATTTTATTTTATTCTTATTTTTGTATCATTAAATTTAAATTTAATACAGATAAACACATTGTGCAAAAATATTAATTAAATAAATGAAAAAGATAAGGTATGGGCCAGAGCAATAGCACAGTGGGTATAGAGTTTGCATTGCATGTGGTCAACCTGGTTCCATTTATGGCATTCCATATGGTTCCAGGAGCCTGTCAGGAATAATTTCTGAGCTCAGAGCCAGGAGTTACCACTGAACATTGCTAGATGTGACCCCCCCCACCACCAAAAATAAAAGGATAAGGTTATTTATTGTCTAATTTTTAACATAAGGAAACCATTCTATAGGTGTTATTTCAGAGACTCAAGAGCAATAATTAGACACGATTTAAATGATATTTATCTGCCTCAAATTTTTTACACTTTGTTTCAGCATTTTATTTTTTATTGTCTCTCAGTATATGAGTCAGGGAATGGGACTTCACAAGAAAACAATGACTAAAGGAATTCTAGGAAAACAAAGGAAAGGTGTTATAGCCCACCCTTTTAAAATAATGCAAATAAATGGTAATATCTTCATTTGGTCTTAACAGTTCAATATGACTTGTATAAACCAATTTCCTACACCACATTGGCAATCAGTTGCTTAGATAAAACATGCTGTGAATCCAAATGGGCACATCTAAACTAAAATGGCATGCATTTTAACATTATGTTATCGCTACAAGTCTCTTTTCAAAATAAGAATAAACCGAGATTTCACTGAATTGAGAACCTACATCAAAGTGATATCTTGGATTTTTTTAAAAGTAGATTTTGCATTGCTTAAATTGCCCTCTTTTGTGTAATGGAAGTAATATAATGTCACATCCATTCATTTTAGGTAATATTCAAGTTTATGATTGTTTTAAGAAAAGGACAATCTAAAATTTCATGCCAGTGATCACATCTGCGAACAAAGCAATTCTCTTTCTCTGTACATCTTTGCTGAAAGTGTGGAGATTTTCTTTATGTTACTAAGAACCTCTTGTTGGTATTGTAGTTTATCCATAGAGTCCTTCTACTGACAGGTAGATAAGCACTGTATAAACTGAAAAGCAGCTAGATATCATTGACTATGATTTCTGAATTATTGTGTTTTCTTAGAGAGTGGCTGCTATCATAAGTAGCAGTGACTTCTGGTGTTTGAGACTATAAGAATATGAGACTGATTTCAGCTTACTCCATTTATTCACATGCATAAAAGTGCTAATTGAAGCATTTAGGGTTGTTCCAAAAATACCAACCGGCTTCTAATGTACAACTAATAAGACAAATTAGAATTCATATAGAGTTGATAGCTCTAAAATATAACTAATCATGTATACAGCATTTTCCCACAATTTAGTAATATAAAAACCAATGAAACAATTGTATATATGTATATATATGACATTTATGTAACTATAACCTAACAGTCGTCTGTTTGCATTTCCCAAACTTTCTAGCTTAAGTCATTTGATTATTGTGTATATAAGCCTCCTAAAGAAGTTTTTAAATCTACTGGCTATATCTTGCTCTAATTTCATTTTCCCCCTTTTTAGGGGAGTGTTTTATAGAGCACATATAAAAACAAATCCAGATACATGACCATATGTAATATTACTAAGTTATAATAGTGTGAATCAATTGCATGTTATATACCTATACAATAAGTTTAAAGATTAAATGGAAGATATTGTCAAAAACAGGATAATAGAACAAAGAAAATAATTGTTAGAAAAAGTGCTATGGATGATACCTTCTGAGGAACAGATATGAAAATCACACTGCTTAAAATGAAACAAGAGGTGTTGGGGTGAGAAAGAGAGAAAAAAAAACATATTTGCCAGAGTGGCAGGCTTAGGGACTGAGAAAGAAGGGAAATTTGGGACTTTAGTAATGGGCTGGGTGTTGTATTATACTATGAATTCAACCATCAACAACTTTTTTGGAGGGGTCACACCCGGCAGTGCTCAGGGGTTACTCCTGGCTCCATGCTCAGAAATTGCTCCTGGCAGGCACGGGCCACCATATGGGGCACCGGGATTCGAACCAATGACCTTTTGCATGAAAGGCAAATGCCTTACCTCCATGCTATCTCCTGGGCCCCCATCAACAACTTTGTAATTCCAAATCTCACAGTGACTAAAAGAAAAAAGTTACAACCAAGTGTTGCACTCAATAGCTAATGTCCTCTAGTTATTGCAACATCCAGAATTTCTTATTGCTTACATAGATTTTAAAAATTAAACATGAAATGATACATTTGAAAAAGTATAGTCAGCTTTGCTAAATTTTTTTCTGGTTTCACTCATAATTATAAAATATTTTTGCTCTTAGTTGTTCTCAACCATGCCAATTGTGGAATTAATATACACATATTTTCATATTCATAAAAAAACTCAAAGGTATATAGTCACAAGTTAAGGATGTCCAAAGTTTGTCTCAAGTGGCATAGGCATCGTGCCACCTGATAAAGTTTGATAATTAAAATATTTTAGTGTAAAATAAAATTTATTTTAATATAAGTGATGCTAACTTATTTTTGGCAGGAAAGCTTACACCTGATGGGTCTCAAGGGTTATTTACTAATGGCTCTGCACTCAGAAATCACTTTGGCAAACTTGGAATCAAACCTGGGTCAGGCATGTGCAAGACAAATGCCCTTCTCGTGCAATTGCTCTAGTATCAGTACTGCTATCTTTTATATACACTTGGTAGGTCATGTTAGATCGTCTTACAAAAATGATTAAGTACTTTGTACTATTTGATTATTAATCACTAATGTTATTTGTCCATGTATATATGAGAGAAGATGGAGTGCAAAGGAGAGTAGGTCATTTTACCAAAGCTCAGATAGGTTGCAATCTTGAGAGGCATTAGCCTATACCATATAATTTATGCTTTCAACGACCATTGGACTAATACCATCTAATACTTTTTCCTGTTTTTCTGCTTCATTTCCCAGGAAAAATTGCATCTGGGATCAATCCAAAGCAGCTTTTTATATATTTATGATATTGTGCCAAAGATCTAAAACAATAAATTCAACCATCCACAAATAATTATGAAATTATTTTCCTCCTAAAATTCCATATGTGCAGTACAGAGCAAAACAGAGCTCATCATCTACCCTGCAATTTATTTTCCTTCTAATAGTCGCCAAATACAGAAATGTGTTTCTCATATATCAGTTATTATTTTGCACTCACCAATCATTGCTCTCAGATTGCTGTTCTTTTCCTTTGATAGGCTTTTTAGGGGTGGTTGTGGTCCATACTCTGTTGGATATGTACTCGGGGATTACTCTTGGAGAACCTCAAGAAAATATACGAAGTGCAGAGTATCAAATCCAGGTCAGCTATATGCCAGGCTCTCTCAAAACAACACTGGTTATAGTTTATCTTATGTGCATTAATTATTTATGTATTTAGTTTATAATTAATAGGTATTGAATTAGTGCCTAAAATTTCAATTTTGGGGATTAATATGGTAAATGCCATACTATGCCCTTCAAATCTTAAATCAATAAGATGCAGAGTAACATATTGCTAGTTTCAAGAAATATTTTATATATTGGAGGTTGGTAAATGAGTTCATACAATTTTTCACTGTGTAGATATTTTATCACATATTTTCAAATAAAATGGTAAGTTTAAGGAGAAATTTCCATTCTGAGAAGACTAGAATATTTATGAAACTATTCAAAAATGTCTATATATCTCCATGAGAAGATATGGCAAATGACATTAAATTTTAAAGGTAAGAGGGAATTTTTATTCTTTCAAATAATGCTGGTTAACAATGTTGAGAGACTACTACAAGAAGATTATGCAGAAAAGAATCAGATATATTTTGTAGACATTTTGTTGTAGGATTGTATTTAAATTTTAGTGAGCTGAATCTAGAAATATAGCCTAAGGTGTTTTATAATAAAACATTTTGACTGGTAGATTTGTGTGTTCAATAGATTTGTTTATTAAATAAACAAGCAGTTTAAATAAACAAGCAGTAATAAAGAACTATGATAGATGGGATTGTAAAAGACTGGCTATACAAATGGTTGGTGTATAAAAGAAATTCAAGGGAGAATAGTCTTTAATATTGCTTAGTATTTATTTTATTTTTGGGCCATACATACCTAATAAATACTTCTCCAGTATTGAAATATCATAATTTGATTTAATACTTATATACTAAAATGATAAATATTGTTTAATTTATAAATAGATAAGAAATATATACAGTAAAT
>PVKC010008302.1:8740-28278 GCA_004027635.1 Crocidura indochinensis | reverse complement strand
CCTGAACTACCAATGAGACTAAAGTTGAATAGTCCCTGAGCAGGAGGATGGCAGGGAAAAAGTGGGGGTAGAGGAAGAACTTCAAAAGCTACGAAATAAATCTGAAAAGAAGGAAAGAAGGTGAGAGAGTGTAGCCTCCCGTGAAAGAGTGAAGAAAGCAACAATCAATGCTGGGGCCAGAGATATAGTACAGTGGGTAGGGCTCTTTGCCTTGCACATGCCCGCCCAGGTTTGATCCCTGGCATCCCATATGGTTCTCTGAGCACAGCCAGTAGTTCCTGAGTGCAGAGGCAGAGAAAGCTGAAAACTGCTGGGTGAGGCCCAAAAAGAAAAAGAAAAGAAAAAAGAACAATAAATGCTAAAATGTGCTAAGTACACATGTTCTAAGTGCGTCAAGAGCACCACCACACTTTAAGGTAGCATAGTCACTGCCCCTTGGGTGTGTGTGTTGGGGGGGGATGGTTTATGGGTTAGGCAGGGAGAATGGAGGCAGAAGGAGAAACAACACTTGTTCAAGATCACATAAGAGGGGCCAGAGCAATAGCACAGCAGTACTGCGTTTGCCTTGCATGTGGTGACCCAAGACAGACTCAGATTCAGTCCCCGGAATCGCATATGGTCCCCCAAGTCTGCCAGGAGCGATTTCTGAGTACAGAGCCAGGAGTAACCCCATAGTGCCACCAGGTTTGGGCCCAAAAACTAAAAAGCAAACAAGATCACACAAGAAGTGGCAAGTCCTGGATGGGATCCCATGCAGTTCGTTTAGGTATATTGCTCTTTAAATATCATTTCCATGGGAGATAGCTTATGCTGGAAGATGGGCTTTGCATGCTTAGAAGCCCAGGTTGGATTCCTGGCACTACCAGGAACAACAATCCCTTATCCCAAACCACAGCACAGAGCTGGGAGTAGCCTATGAGCACCTGTAGGCATGGTCCCCCAAAAAACACTAAAAATTAAAATAGTATGAATGGCCTGCACGTTTTTTTACCTCCATTAGAAATTCATGGGCACCGAGTAAGTTCCACCAATTAGCTCTGAGGCTCCCCAAAGCACTAAGTGTGAACACCGAGGACTTGACCTTAAATATGCCTTGCACTTTTCTAGTAAATGACTTTTTTTTTTTCAACACAACTATCATAGCTTGGTGGTGTTCATTAAAATTCTCATGTTCTTGCACCACCCAAATGAGATCTGATTATTACAAACAGGCTATTGCCAAAGAAATGAGGAAAAAGAGAAAAGGAAAAAATAGTTTCCTTTACTGGGTTCAGATAAGCCAGCCTGCTATTTGCTTTCAGGAACTAAGTGACTTGCTCTGACTATAAAAAAGCTTTCATATGGCTGATGATAAAATTGTCAGAACTAACACTGAAAAGGTTTGCAGATTAGAATAAATCAATCATGCCCACCATAGAACAACCCCAATATCCTATTCAGATTGACAGTGTCAGAAGATCAATAAAATCAGGAATCTCCTTTAATAAAGATGAGTGCTTTTAAGCTCAAGCAGTCTTTGGAGTTCAGTTTTTGTTTGTTTTGTTTTGGGACCACACCCAGTGGTGCTTAGGGATTACTCCTGGCTATCAGCTCAGAAACGCTCTTGGCTGGCACGGGGAACCATATGGGACACTAGAATTCAAACCACCTTTGGTCCAGGGTTGGGTGCCTGCAAGGGTGTTCTACCCTGTGCTATCTCTCCAGCCCTGGAGTTCAGTTTTATAATTCTTTAGAGGAAGGTCCACTCTTGGGACAGAGAATTCATGTCTCCTCTTGCTCTTTCAGCTGTTTACAACTTATAATTCTGAGAATCCCTAGGGCCTTTCCTCACTCCTACAGAAGTTTAAAGGACAGAGAGAATTTTGCTTGAAGAGGTGTAGCCAGGGAACAAATGAGATTATAAAAAGACCTGAAGCCTGAACTGGCAGGTACAAGTAGTCCAAACTTGCAGGGACAATTGGTTTCATCAAAGTTCCTGTCTAGAATTTACGAAGGCTATTGCCCAGAAAAATGCCCTTTGTACCTTTCTGCAGAACTGAAAATCCTTAAACACAGGAACTGTGACACAATAAATAACTTCAATACAAACCCAGGGACTCTCCCCAAAGCAATTTTAATGAGGATAGGTGCTTGGAGTTGAAAGAAGTTTGAGGTCACAGAAAGGATTATCTAAAAGCACAAAGAACAAGTCATCAATTTCATGGCATTGCCAAAGGCCAATGTGAGGAAGATGTAATCAGATTAAAAAAAAAAAAGGATTTGCAGAGTTGACAGAGAGGCAAGAAGATAGTGGAAGTTAATCAGGATCAGATACTAGGAATTGATAAAAAAACATTCTGCTAATTTTGGTGGAAAACAAAGGCAGGAACGGTTGGATTGGATTCTATTCCTTCACTGAAAAGGACAGCACAGATTTGTCATAACAAAGTAAGGAGATAGCAGTGATCATATAATTAATAAGAGCCAATAGTTATTATAAAGATTACTTATAGCAATGGTCCTCAAACTATGGCCCACGGGCCACATACTATATTTGTTCCCATTTTGTTTCTTCACTTCAAAATAAGATATATGCAGTGTGCATAGGAATTTGCTCATAGTTTTTGTTTTTACTATAGTCTGGCTTCCAATGATCTGAGGGACAGTGAACTGGCCCCCTGTTTAAAAAGTTTGAGGACCCCTGACTTATAGGAAGCAAGTTCTAAATCTTACCAACTTCCTTCCATTACCTCATCTAACTATCACAGTCATAATCTTTAATTAAAGATTAGTAATAGGCACTATTATTTCTTTAAAAGGAGCACATATTTAAGTGAGTGATTTGCTCTGACTACATTAAACATCATTCATTAAATAAGATTCATTAACTTTGTGATTTTATAGTCAAATAAAGTGGATATTTTTATCTACCTTGAAGAATGATTTGTAAGATCAATGATCTAATACAAGCAAATATTTTCTGTTTTACAAAGAAAAGACATTTATTTGAGAGCAGGTAATTTTATTGCATTCATTCCAATATTCCTATTAAAGCGTGCAACATCACAGAGCCTCTTAGCTTTTGGTGAAAGTGAAGAGTTTTATTAAGCAGATTTGATCACAAGCCTGCTCTTCCCAAGCCCATAAAAAAAAGGATAACAGAATATTCTTAACTCTTTGGCAATGAAAGATTCTGAAGTTAAAAGAAAAAATGACAATTCATTCTCATTCACTTTGAAAATATATTTTTGGGGGCCAGAGCCAGTATAGCAGGTAGGACACACTCTTTACACCAGGTTGACTCTCAGGACCACGTTCGATCCCCAGTACCCAATATGTTCTTCAGAGACCACCAAGAGATATCTCTGAGTGGAGAGCCAGGAATAAACCCCTGAGCATCAATGAAGGTGACCAAAAAACAAATGAAAAACAAAAAGAAAGGGAGGGACCGGAGTGATAGCACAGCAGGTAAGGCTTTGCCTTGCATGTGGCTGATCTGAGTTCGATCCCCAGCATTCCATATGAGCCTGCAAAAAGTAATTTCTGAGCACAGAGCCAGGGATAATTTCTGAGTGCTGTCAGGTGTGGCCTATCCCCCTCCCCCTAAAATAAGGGAAAAAAATCAAGGGAAAGGGGCACACAATCCTAACGGTATGGGTGGAGTGAGCTGGGGGTAACAGAAAGTATCACATGCCCAACTTCAAAATATACAATGGGGGCACACAGATGCAGTTGACATGTTCAAACTGGGCCAGCTCCATAGACTCACTCTTTTCTCAAATGAGATGTAAACCAAATGTGAAAGATCATAGATACATGGGCCCACACAGTAGAAAGCTGGCCATCTAGGGATGAGAGAGTGGGCCAAGCCCCACCACCGAGCTGAAGCCAGGGCTGCTACATCCATCACTCATAATGGTTACTTTTCCTAGGTCCCTGCCTCATCACCTCTCTACGATTCCCTTCAGGGACACCAATGTGACCATACTTCAGGTATGCCAGCTTTTGGACTCATATTACCAGGATGGAGTGTGGGCACCCTTCCTCCATATCTTTCTTCTTCCTGAAGGCTTGGCAGCTCAGTACATGCCCTAAAAGTTATAGTACCAGTAAAAGTGTTTTAAATTTCTGGACAAATTCATTTGTTTGATGTTAATCAAACTCTTCTTGTTAGCCAGTTTAGCCCTGGATGGTTCTCTTAACAGCATAAGGGTAATCTATCCAATTGAAAGACATGACTATTTGGTAATCCATCAATCAGAAGACAACAGAGAAATGGAAATCACTATGACAAACTTTCTGTCTGTCTAAGGACTGTGACATCAGGGCTAAAGAAATAGTAAAGGGGTTAAGATATTGCTTTAGCATCCTGCTGACCCAAGTAAAAATCCCTCATATGTTCCTCTGAGCATTGCAGTGGTTGTTCCAGGGCCAGAACAATAGCACAGCTGGTAGCATATTTGCCTTGCACATGGATGACCGGAGTTCAATGCCTGTCATCCTGTATAGTCCACTGAGCCTGTCAGGAATGATTTCTGAATGCACAGCCAGGAGTAACACCTGAGCACCAATAGGTGTGACCCCAAAACAAAACAAAATAGTGGTTACTCCTGAGCAGAGCCATGAATCATTCCTAAGCACTGTTAAGATATAACACCCCCCCATATTTCTCCCCCCAAAAAACAAAACAACCTCCAGTGGTGAATTGACATAAAAGAGAGGCTGGCATTCATTCATGACACAAAAAATGAAAATGCATCTAACGGCACAAAATCACTGCTGGCAGAATGTGGAACAACCAGAACTCCTACTATTCAGCAAGAGTGTAAATGAGTACGACGACTTTTGCAGGACAATTTGGCAGACTCTGGACAGACTGGAAATGTGCACAACCTACGTCTTAGCAATACCACCCACGGATAGACACCCTAAATAAATCTTCACATATACGCACAAGGAAATATATTTAATATTCATAGAGCATTATTTTTAAACAAACTAAAGCAACCTAAATACCAGCAAGAGAATAACCTGCATGCCAGCAATAGAGAAAAGCAGCATATTCAGAAAATGGGAAGCCACATATAGTAGAAATAAGCAAAATAGATTCAAACTTGTTACAATAAAAATAAATCTTATAAGCAAAACTGAGGGGAATCAAAATAATTGAGAATATAATTAAATGGTGTTTAACAAATACATAGTGATATGTTTGGTAATACATTAATTTTTGAGTCTTTGAGCCACTCCTAGAGGTCGGCTTATTCTAGGTGGTGTTGACCTCAGGAATCACTCCTGAGTGCTTGGGGGAACCACATAGCAACCAAATCTGGTTTGACTATATTCAAGGTAAGCCCTCTACCACTATATTATCATGGTGACCCCTACTTTTGTTTTTTTTTTTGGTTTTTTTTTGGGTTTTTTTTTTTTTTTTTTGGTTTTTGGGCCTACCCGGCGGTGCTCAGGGGTTACTCCTGGCTGTCTGCTCAGAAATAGCTCCTGGCAGGCACGGGGGACCATATGGGACACCGGGATTTGAGCCAACCACCTTTGGTCCTGGATCGGCTGCTTGCAAGGCAAATGCCAATGTGCTATCTCTCCACACCCCCCACTCTCATTTTTAATGAAAGTAAAGCTAAATAGGAAGCTAAATATCAATTTAAGACAGCTGTTACTCCCAAGTAACAAGAGGAAAATGACCTATTTGTACTGTTTTAATATTGTTAAGGGGAGGAAAGGTGAATGCAGATTATTAGAATTTTTTAGGGTTTTTTTTTTTTTAGGGGTGGCACACCTGATGGTACTCAGGGGTCACTCCTGAGTCTATACTCAAGAATCACTCCTGGGGCCAGAGAGATAGCACAGCGGCCTTTGCCTTGCAAGCAGCTGATCCAAGACCTAAGGTGGTTGGTTTGAATCTCGGCCTCCCATATGGTCCCCCGGACCTGCCTGCCAGGAGCTATTTCTGAGCAGATAGCCAGGAGTAACCCCTGAGCACTGCCAGGTGTGGACCAAAAACAAACAAACAAAAAATCACTCCTGCCATTGTTCAGAGGACAATATGGGGTGTCAGGGATTCAAATCAGAGTTGGCTCCATGCAAGGCAAGTGGCTTACCTCCTATGGTAAGCCCTGGTTGTTTTTCTCTATGCTTTTTTGCATCAGAACATTTTGTTTTTTAGTTTGTTTTCTGGGTCATGCCTGACAGTGGTCAGGGACTATGCTTTTGCATAGACTGGTCTGTGGCAAATATTCTAAACAAAGAGACAGGAGGGAGGGCTGAAGTAACAGTGCAGGGGTTAAGGTGCTTGTCATGTGTATTATTGCTAAGCATGTTTCAATTGCTAATATCACATATTGCCCAACCAGAAGAAACCCCTGAGCACAGAGACAGAAGTAAGTTCTGAGCGTAGTTAGCTGTGGCCTTAAAAACCAAAAAGAAAAAAAATATTAAAAATAGATGCTTTGGGAGCCTGAGAGTGAGTGAGTAAAATAAGGCACTTTCCTTTCCTGTACTGACCCAGCTGGAATGCCTAGCACTGCACATGATATCATGAGCACTGAGTCAGAATTTGCTCCTGAGGTGAGTTTGACCCACCTCATTGCGCAAATAATAAAATGTAACCGTATTTACATTTATTAATTCCCCTAAAAAAATCTCATGTTTTTTTTTCACTTGCTCATACTTAATACAGAACTGTTTGCTAGGGGCACTATAACATAGGCACAGAGACTTCACAGCAGAAATTGTTTTCTCACAGTCTGGAGGCTGCAAGTCCAAGGTCAGGGTATGAACAGGACAAAGTCAGGGTGTGGGAGGGAAGGTGTGAGCAGGGTTGGGTATTCAGAGGCATCTCTTCACTTCCTTCTATCTTCTTTCTTTGTGTATTAATGCCTCCTCTTCTTGTAAAGATTCCAGTCATAGGGCATCTGAATCCATTTGAAAAACCTCATTTGAACTTAGTGACTCTGCAAAGATCTTATCTCCAAACACAGCCACATTCTATGATACTAAGCATTAGGACTTGGTTTAAATTTTGAATTGCAATTCAATGCAACCCATAACAAAGAAAAGGCCCTACTATGTTTAGAAGTACAGAGAAGGTAGAAAAATTACTAATTCGCCTATTTAAACTTGTTAACCACTCTAATTATAATTCTGTTTACTCCTTATCACTAAATTGTCACTTTATCTTAATTAGACAAGCAACAATTTATATGAAGTGGTTTAAAATTAAGTAACTCTGATTAAATTTAGCTATGGGTGCTCTTCAAGCCACATGAATTCTTTCTGATCTTGAAGTTAAATAATGATGATTCTTATTTTGGGAGGAGTGGGGTTTAGATCACACTGGGTGGTGCTCAGAGGTTCTTTTTGGCTCCATGTACAAGAGCGACCCTGACAGTGCTCAGGTGATCCTAGAGTTAAGTTAGTTCACTGAACTTGGATCAGCACAGGTAAGGCAAGAGCCTTATTTACCCTTTACTTTATGGGACCTAGTTCTTAAAAAGTAAAACGCTATACAGGGGTCAGAGAGATAGCATGGAGGTAAAGCATTTCCCTTGCATGCAGGACAGTGGTTCGAATCCCGGCATGCCATATGATCCCCCAAACCTGTCAGGAGTGATTTCTGAGCATAGATCTATGAGTGACCTCTGAGCGCTGCCAGGTGTGACTCAAAAACCAAAAACAAACAAAGAAAAAAACACGCTATACAATTGATTTTCAAGAATAAATATGTGATGCCAAAATCAGCACACACACGATTCTTCTAACAGGAAGGAAGCTCTGCTACTAAAGACATGGCATTTCTGAATTAGTTCATGGCCACACAGATGGAACTGTAGGGTATACAGTTGGCTGTTCTGTGCCACTTTCAGCTTGCTATTCACATAATTTAGCTCAGTGAGTGACAAATTGAACCTACTTGCTTGACCCACAGTTTCTCTGTGTGTCTGTTCACCCACACAGAACCTCCTTTTTTGAGCCTGTAAATCACAGGAAGAGAGGCAGGTCTCAAGAGAGCAAAACCAGGCAGTCACTGGAAATTGTGGAAACTGGCCAATCTGTAAACATGCTCAAAAAGTGCAAACCTCAGTGCCCAGTGTGGGCAGTTGAAGGAACCAATTCCTTAAGTCACAGATGCATTTATTTTTAGTTTGAGGGAAATTGTGGTCTCAGCCAAGGCACAGCTTACGCTGAAGGCAGGTGAACACAATATTAAACCTGTCCTCCAAGAACAAGTATTCATAAAGTTGACTTTCTCTGGAAAGAATCAAGGAGTTAGAGGAAACAGAAACTAACCACGAAAGACAGATCCTAGCCAATATCTGAGAGCTGAGACTGCCATGGAGGTTGAAGAAATAAGACCAAGGGACAGTGATGGGCAGAAACTAGCCCTCTGGGGTGGGGGATGATATAGTTATGTTGAAAGCAAAAAATAATATTAAAATACTATAAACCACAATGCCTCAATTTTTAAAAATATTGACTGAAGTAGCAATTAACAGACAGATACAACTACTTGTCTCCCATGTGATTCTCAAGCAAGCATCCGGGTATTCTTTATTTTATTTTATTTTATTTCATTGGGGAGGGAGAGGGTTAATGTCACACCTGTTGGTGCTCAAGGGCTATTTCTGACTCTGTGCTAAGTAGTAATCCCTGAGAATGCTCAAGGGATTGTATGCAGTGACAGGGACTGAACCGGGTTCAGAAACATGCGAGTGTTTTAGCCTCTGTACTATCTCTCTGACCCCATATACCGTAACCCCTGTACTATCTCTACATACACCCTATGTATAATTTTTTGTTTTGCTTCATTTGTTTTGAAGCCACACCCAGCAGTGCTCAGGGGTTACTCCTGGCTCTGTGCTCAGAAATTACTCCTAGCAGGGGGACCATATGGAATGCTGAGGATCTAACCTGAGTCAGCCGCATGCTTGGCAAATGCCCTACTTGCTATGCTATTGGCCCGCCCCCCCCCCATGTATACTTTAAAAGGGGTGGATCATATACCTTCTTCTTCCCAATCAAGAATTCAATTCCTGGCAATAAATGGCTCCCTATGCACTTCAATATAGCCCAGCTGACGTCAGCACTCGGGCCCTGAGTAACAACATCGGCTGGAATCCTGAACCACTGGGCCCACACTGGCAGGCCAAGGATTTCTGGAAGTAGCTCCTGTGCCCTGTAAGCCCTGCCAGGGTGACTCCCAAGAACAGTCTCTGAGTACTAATGAGTATGGTCCCAAATGACAATAATAATATAACAATAATAATAATGACCCAAATTCTCAAAACAAACTTGAGTGATTTAAGCAGAAATTTACAATTACCTAGCCCTCGAGTGAAACTAACCATCCCCAAAATATGAATGATCGTTCTTGTATGCCAATGCTATCTCTAATGTATTTAACAGAGTAGATTTCATCAAAGCACGTAAGCTGTTTACATTGGTAAAGAACAGTTATTGGTGACTAAATGTAGCTGTCTCCTGGGAAACAAGCTGTTGACCCCTGGGAATTATCCTGTTGACACCTTAAGTTCTTGTTATTAAGTGGAAAAAGTGTTAATTATATCAGATATTAAAAATGAAGCAATAGTACTTTAAATTGGGGACAACTAAAATTATTCTTAAAATCAGGTCAAAATCAGCCTCAGTAATTAATGTTTTTCTTAAACTTGATCACATTTTTAAAATAGCTTTAGAGTTTAAGACTTAGACTATCATAACTTTTACTTACAGTTTTACTAAAGTAGCACTGGTGTACACACACTGAGAGTTAACATAAAATTTGTACCAACATATATGACATTTTAAAGCTTCAGTTTTCAAAATTTCACACATGGAAAAAGGAAAAGTCAAGACCAATTTTGTGCCCACTAGTTTCATGCTGCTACACCAGAAAACCTTGTGAAATTCTGAATGTTTTTTCCATGAATGTATTAAGTACCAGGTTATCTTACTTTCAAAGAAAACTTTTCTATGTAAACTACATTGTGGCAATAAAAGTTTGCCATTCAATGTACAAAACTAGCTTAAAAGTCTTCAATCCAGAAAATCTAACTGCATTTTGAAAACGCATTTGGAAAAAAAAAAACAGAAATTTTTAATGGTCAGCAAAATCCAACAAGATATTTATGATTTTATTTTATTTTATTTTTCTTTGGTTTTTGGGTCACACCCAGCGGCACTCAAGGTTACTCTTGGCTCTGTGCTCATAAATTGCTCCTGGCAGGCTCAAGGGACCATATGGGATGCTGAGATTTGAACCAGGGTCCATCCTGTATTGGCTGCATGCAAGGCAAATGCCTTTTGTGCTGTTGCATTTTGGACCCTAAAATAATTTTTTTAAAGGTAAGATTATGACTAGAACTCTAAATAGTATAAATAGTATAGCTAACAGAGTGCTTGTCTTGCACACAGCCTACCCAGATTTGATATTTGGTATCCCAAGTACAATGTAATTCTTGAGTACAGAGCCAGGAGTTACCTCTAAGTATTACTGGTGGGGCCTCAAAATTCAAATAATGAAAATATAAAAAGCTAAACATATATACATATTTTTGTTCATTTTAGGTTCCCTTATAGTAAATCAAGAATATATATATATATATATATATATATATATATATATATATATATTAACAACCGGGGAAAGAACAAATCAAATGCAATTCATCCAAGTAAACTGTGACCTAGGGCAGTGGGGTATAGCTCATAGCTGGAGTACTTGCTTTCAGACACAAGGCCCTGAGATTTGTCCCCACCATCACATGAATCTCAAGTTCCTTTGGGTATAGACCTGAAGCCCCTCTTACTTCCAGTACACCAGGTGTGGCCCTGATATGTTCAGTTCTTCCGGGCTCTAGCACCTAAATGTTAGGTCTAAACCACCTCAGATATCACTAGGAATTGCTTAGAGGATTTAGGGGAATCCTCCTCCACAAATTCTGAACTAAAACTCAAGTTAAAAACAACACAGAAATGCCACTTCTCAAAAGTCATGCCCAACTCTTCTATCCAATTCTCCAACCTCCTCTCCTTCCTAGTATCTGTGTATTCAAGGTTCTTGACCCCACCCATCCATACCTTCCTCTCCATCACTACTTCTTATTCTCAAACTTTCCTCCAGCTTATAGTCATAGTTTATGTCACAATAATCATTTTTTCCACATACCTTCCCTTTCCTGCTTCTTTCATTCCATTCACTTACGCATGGCAAAACAACAAGACTCTCCATGACTAATTAAAAAATAATTACAAGTAAAAGCTGGAGAAATAACACAGCGGTAGGGCATTTGCCTTGCACACAGAAGGACAGTGGTTCAATTTTCAATATCCCATATGGTCCCCTATGCCTGCCAGGATCGATTTCTGAGCATAGAGCCAGGAGTAACTCCTGAGTGCTGCCGGGTGTGACCCAAAAATCAATAAAAGATTACAAGTAGCTGAGGCTTTCCATGTATAGCTAATTTATATTTCTTTTGGGGGGGGGACGTTTGGGTCACACCCAGCAGCACTCAAGGGTTACTCCTGACTCTATGCTCAGAAATCACCCCCGGCAGACTTGGGGGACCATATGGGATGCCGGTTACCGCTGTGCTATCACTCCAGTCCCTAGTTTAGTCTTAAGATTTCTGAGGCCTTCTCACAAAGGAGACAAGCAAATTCCCACATTTCCCAACTCCCCCAACACCAAAAGTCCAGCAGTCCCTACCCACATAGAATATCTCCTGACATAGAAATGGCCCAGTTCCACAACTAATCTCCAAAAGAACATGATGCCAGGGTCAGAGTGATAGCACAGTGGGTGGAGTTCACCTTCTAAGCGCTGACCTGGACTCAATACCCTGCATCCTATATGGCCCCTGAGCCAGGAGTAATTCCTGAGTGCAGATCCAGGAGTAACCCCTGAGGACTGCCAGGTGTGCCTCCCCCCAAAAGAGAACACAATGCCTCTAACTATCCCTAAGTACAATTGCCTGGACTCACAAGCCTGGGGCCTTGTAGGAATAGAGGCACAACAGCCCTCAGCCACATCCAAAATTCACATAAATAGCCTACCTCTACAATTGAATGGCATCAAGCCACCGAGCCACTAAATCATTCCAGTTCCATAGATACTGGAACCTGAGGCTGTACCACACCTCTGAAATTCTAAGTAGTATTAGTTGGATAGGACCAAAGCAGTTCTGCTAGGAAAGTTGCATAGAAAGTTGCATAGAAGACCACCAAGCTCAATGAGCAAAAAACAATAATACAGAAGGTTAACCAAACATAAACCTTCCCAGATAACCAACCTTCCCTCAGATATCTTTAGTATCATGAGATATAAAAATGGACAAAATTTGACTTTTATTGGCAAATATATGTATATTTATATATATATATATTGGTTTTGGGGACATACCCAGTGACACTCAGGGGTTACTCCTGGCTATGCACTCAGAAATCACTCCTGGATTGGGAGACCATATGGAACACGGGGGGATGGAATCATCCTAGATTAGCCACGTGCAAGGCAAATGCCCTACCACTTGTACCACTGCTCTGGCCCCTATTGACCTATATTTTGATAATTTCATTTGCCTTTGTGTTGTAACAAGCAATATGACAAAAATGTGTTCTTGCTAATGGGGGGGCAGGCTTGGGTGATGAGTGAAAAACAGATTATTAGTGGAGGGAAGGTTTCACTGGGGGTAGAACTGGTATTGGAACATTAAATGCCTTTTCAGTGCTGGATCCTGAGCCTACAGCAGCAGAACTGAGTGCCCTTGGCAGCTCAAATACACTGCCACAACAGCCCTTCGCCACTCACTGAGACAACTCGAGACAATTTATACATACTCGTCTTCGTTAAAACACATTATCACTGTCATGGTCTATTTCTTTGTTCCATGTTACAGTGAAACTCAAAAAGCTGCTTTACGTGCTGTCTCTGGCACTGACATTGTCATTTTTATGGGACAAGGGTATTAAAGAACATTCAGAAGACAAGACACAGATCCTGGCACCAGATTTCCTACTGGGACCTCTAGGATTCAGCTGCCTCTACCTTAAAGGAAGAGAGCCTGCAACATAATGCATGAGGCCCAGAGAGCTCAACTGGCCCAGCTGGCTGAAATGGAATCTCCTCACTGGTAAAGTGGGACTCATTCTTCTTATGAGCAATACTGAACTTAGAAGCACCAAATTAAAAGAAAAAGAATATGACAAAAATACCAATGAAGGGTCTTGCACTTTCAAGCTTGTGTTCTCTCTTCTCTCTTGGGCACATGTTCCTTTTCTTCTTCCCCACTCACATCTGTCTAAGAAACTTTCATTCAATAAAAAACTATCTTGAGAGAGAGAAAAAGAAGCGCTGAAGCAGGAAGAAGAGAAGAAGGAGGAAGTAGAGGAGGAGAAAAATGAAGAGAAAGAGGAGGAGAAAATGAGGAGAAAAAGGAGGAGGAAAAAATAAGAAAAGAAAGAAAGGAAGAAAGGAATTTACATAAAGGGGAAGAGAAGAAGAAGGAGGAGAAGAAAGGAGGAGGAAGAGAAGATGATGATGATAATGAAGATGATTAAGATGATTAAAATTTGTCATAGAGGCAGGCAGGGGAAGGGAATGAATGGGAAGGGCAGGAGGGAATTTGGGAACATTGGTGGTGGGAAATGTGAACAGGTGAAGGAATAAGTATTGGATATTGTATGACTGAAACTCAATCATGAACAACTTTGTAACTGTGTATATCACAGTGATTCAAAAAACCAAAAAAAAAAAATCCCCAGCATCACTGGGAGTGATCCCTAAGTAAAGAGCTGGGAGGAGTCCTTTGAGTACAATGTTTGAACCCAAATTGGAGGAAGGTTGGGTAACATTCAGTGGTGCTCTGGGGATACACATGATTCTGTGTTCAGGAGTGCCCCTTGAGGATCATATGAGGATCACTGACGAGTGAACCATGGGTGGCCACATTCAGAGTGAGTCTTAATTTGTATTCTCTTCAGCCCTAAACCCCAAATTTTAAAATAAGGTAGCATGTAAGACAGTTATCTTGCACATGGTCAACCTACATTGGATCCTTGGCACCACGTATGGTCCTCTGAGTTCCACCAGGAGTAATCCCTGAACGCAGAGCCAGGAGTAAGCCCTGAGCACACGGGGTGCAGACCCAAAATTTAATAAAAATAATAACAATAATAATAAATTAAAAATAAGCCAATAAAATGCTTTATTTCTATAGCCAGTAAGCTAAATTTTAAATTGATCTGTAATCAATATAAAACACTGAATATTTTAATACATTTTATATAAATTCTTCAGAATGCAGTATAGATGATATATTCTTTATATTTTTTTCACAATATCTTTATTTAAGCACCATGGTAGATGATATAGTTAAAGAACGTTCTGATTTGGGCCTGAATGACAGTACAGCAGGTTGCCTTGCATACAGACAAGTCAAGTTCAATCCCAAACAACTCATGTGGTCCCCCAAGCTCACCAAGAGTAATTCATAAATGTAGAGCAGGAGTAACCCCTGAGCTTTGCTGAGTGTGTCCCTCGCCTCCTGAAAAAATAATTTGATCTTTTGATTTGGAGGGTGGCAAGGAGAGGTTGAACAACACCAAAATATGTGCTCATGAGTGACCCCTGGTGGTGCTTGAGAAACCACATGTGATGCTGAGGATTAGAACCAGCATAGGCCACATGCAAGGCAAATGAATGCATTGAGTTCTCTACTACCCCTCGGTTCACATTTTAATTTGATCTGGTCATCTCTAGTACTCAATAGATACCCCTGACTGATAGCAAAGTATTGATATTGATCCAGTAACCTGGTTCAATCCAAAGCATGAAAACAGCTCAAGCAAAGTGATTGTTTTCATGTCCCAAGACTCACACATATCCTCCATATAAGACATGATGGAAAAAAGAAGCATGTGCCAGAAAGAACCTACTTCCTCCTTTTCCCGAGTCAGGTGTTTCTTGCCTGTAAAATTCCTTCTCTCATGTCCTCCTTGCCCCCAAGTCAACCCCACCCCATCACTATCCTCTATTGGTATCCTCTTTCATTTTCCTTCATGATACTTATCACTGATCAAATTATCTGTTCATCTATTCATTCACTGTCCATATTCCATCTTCTCCACTCTAAATTAATATTCCTTCACAGCACAGTCTTTTCGGTGTCTCTCATGACTGTTTCCAAGTTTGGAGCATTGCCTGATACATAGAAAGGACTAAACTAATATTTGTTGCATTAATGAATTGCTCAAGTCGAAGGACACTAAATTTCTACACCACAAATTAGAAAATGCATTTGCTACAAGGAACAAGGTTAATTGCTAGTGAGTTTCCTAGACTAGTCCATCTAACTCTGGGTAGTCAGCCCTTCAAACAAGTGATGCCTAGAGCAAATAACATGTTTACAGCCAAGCCAGCAAGTGCTTCCACAGAGAGACAAGATTCCTAAAGACCTGGAGTGTTGTAATTACTTTCCCTCCTCTAGAGTCTAGTAACTCCTGGAATACTGCTGGCATTCTGAATGAATATGTCTATTCTAAGGAGGACCAGAAATCAATTCTGGCTACTCTGTGGGTCAAATGATCCTTTGTAGGCTATCCTTGGAATCTAACCCATAATTACGGCACGTTGTAAAGATATGTTTCAGGGACAAATGACTTTCCCTCATAGTTTGTGTTAGGTCCCCAGGTTATCTATGTCAGTATTGCAAAACAAAAACTAAAAAAAAAAAATTCTTCTTGGTATCACAAAACAGAAATTCAACCTGAAGGAAGTATAAGAGAATCCAACTATGAAGATTCTGTTTTGGAGTGTACCAACTGGATCTCACAAAGAATTCTAACCAGAAACCTAAACGCTGCCAGAACTTTCTCTCCATATCTGGTATCTACACTTCTGAGTATCAGATTCATTTCCTACCTGCTCTTATTGTGGCTTCTTCTCCTCTTCCAGAGCTTATATTAACCCTGAAAGCTCCTGCATTTTCACAGTCCCAAAATTCCTTGACCTTTTTTCCTCTTCCATTTCAAAACTTGCTGGAAAAAAGTAGTTATTGTTTCCATTTGGCAAGTTCTCATCTTTGACTCAATCAACCAAGACCCCAATTTTGGGACAACTTGTATTAATGGTAACCAGGTAGATGGCTGGAATTTAGGGGTAATGTCTAAAAAATAGGGGTAGAATGCAGCGATTCCACTGTAGACAAGCCTAGTTCATTTACACTTTGTGTTTCTCTTTACATCCTATTTATTCCGTGTGTCTGTAGCTAAAGTCTAAAATTTATCTTTTGGATTAGTCCTTCAATATAGGGATCAAATGAAAGTGGCTATTTTAAGATAAGAATTTAAGGTGAAGACAGAATAAATATAAGATCCCTCTTTCAAAACATGTTTATACAAAGGAAGGACAGGTTGAAATTCTATCAGCCCATGAAATAAGACCTTTCTTTCAGAGGCAGGCACCTGGAGCAATTCAATTGGAAAGCCAGTAGTGCAGACCATACAAAGACAGAATTCGCTCACCAAAATGACCAGAACAACTGTGTCCAAATGATTTCTATATTCACAGGAGCTAGTTCAGGATGCAATACCTATAGATAGCAACTATATAGCAGACAAGAAAAGTGATAGAGATCAAAAAAATCTGCAAGTGAACCTTCAGGTAACAAAAGACAGTGAAGGCAAGGACAGCATCCTGTTTATAGCCTAACAAAAGGAAGGAGAAGAAAGCACAGTGACTGGGGCAATATAAGCTTCTTTCACTCAGAAAGTGACCCAGTTTCAGCCTGGCACACTCAATCCTGCTTCAAGTCAAGGCCGGAGCTTTGCAAAGCATGAAGGCTTTTGAAAACAAGACATTCTAAATGTTGTGCTTTGCTAATGAAAACAAATATTCATTTTCTTCCTCAAACGCAAAGAATCTCTAACTGGTAAAGTAAATGAGTAATTGAAGTAGAATATGTGAAAACATCAACACTTTGCCAGAAATTAGCCTCTAAGGTACCTCCCCTGATGTAAGCCCAAATGAAAAACTAAGTTATATCATGCAACCAGGGACCTTTACAAGGTATTTCCACATGCAGTCTATGGAAGTCTTATGCCCATTTTAAAGATGAGGATGGGCACAGAGGTAGTCTGGGCATAAACCAGTTTAGCTAGAAATAGCTACAATAAGTTTAACCCAGATCTTTGTGATACTAATTCCCCTTTTCTTTCTATTGTCTAAAACACACAAAAGCCAATTTGAGCATGTCTTAAATATACAATTACCATAACTATTGTTTTCTTTTGGTGTCTAAGGATGAGATATGTAAGAACAAGATCCCAGCTCTCCCAATTATACAAGCTGCACATACTGAGCCCAGTATTTATTTAGTGTCTTTCTGAGCTTTGTTTCCTCATGCAGTATCTATGGACAGGCCTGTCATCAGAGCTGAGAGAGAGGACTCTGAGCTTTAATAAAGGACAAACAAGTCTGCTGTGTTGGAGGAATGACTGTCTGAATATCTGTGGCAGAAGTGGAGAGAGTGGGAGGCACAGGTGTGAAAGCAAATCTGAGCTGAGTTTTAAGGTACACGTGGAGTTTGGTGAACTCTGGGGAACAACACAAAACATAAAAACATGATGAAATGGTTCCGGAGCTGAGAACGTGGTCTAACTAGAAATAGAAAATTAAGTGGACAAAGAATGTCAGGAAACTGTCTGAAGAGATGGAGGAGCCGGATCCTGAAGTCAGCCTGCTAAGGAGTTGAGGTTTTATTCCATGAGTGATGGCTTCCTGCTGAGGCATTTTAAGGAGCCTTGCATGAATTTTAGATATAGTGACAGACAGAATGATGGATTTCTGGAGGGCTGAACTGGGGGGAAAAAGGAAGTGAAAGCGGAAGATAATGAGTAATGAGTATGTGAAGTAGTGATGTGGTAGCACAGAAAGAGGAATACAAAGGAGAAATCTTTATGAGCTAAGATCAGCAGACGTGCTAAGTGATGGGAGGGAAAGGAATTAAACGCAAGAGAAACACCTAAATCAAACCAAGCAGTTAGCTCAGGAATGTGGAGTGTTAAAGGAGATAGGATTGAAATAAAAAGTAAATCTCAACAAATTAAAAAAAGAGATTAGGGGGCTGGAGCAATAGTATAGTGGGGAAGACACTTGCCTTGGACTCCACTAATCTGATTTGATCTCCAACATCCCATATGGTCCTGGAATCACTCAAGAGTGATTCCTGAATGCAGAGAGAGTAACCACGAAGCATCACCAAGTGGGACCTTAACCCTCCTCCCACAAAAACAAATACACTATATCATGAATACATACAGAAAATTAAAACTGAAAAGAGTGAAAGATCGCAGGCTGAGCAGATGCTTTGCATGTAACTGGGTTTAATCAGCAGCACCCGATGGTCCCTCAAGCATCACCAAGTACAGCCCTGGAAGCCCCTTCAACCACAGGGTGATCCAGATGTGCTTGTTGGCATTGCGGGGCCTGAGCAGCACCACATCCTTGGGCCCTTGAGCAGAACAGTCAACCTAGTTAGCCAAAAGTCAGAGAAAGCCCCTAGATCTCCTGAGGCACTCTGACCCCACCCTCAATAAACTAAATTTATATGTTGGTATTTATTTATGATTACTGCCACAGTTCATTTTACTCTGCTAATTGATGGTCCATTTCTCACTTTTTCCTTTTGGGAGTCTCTTTTCTTCACCAAAGAGAGTAACTGTACATTCAACCTGGTGCTTAGCTTTAATAAACTGTACAACACATTTGCGTCTTGAAAATGCTTTGGGGTGCGAGATCCTCTATAATAAAAAAAGAATAACATAAAGACAATTCTCTGAAATAGATTTGGTTACTTGAGCGCTGCCAGGTGTGACTCAAAATCCAAAAAAAAAAAATCCTTTAATCAATAATTCTACTACTCAAGTAATCTACCTCAATAAGGTATTTGTATTTCTAGTTGTGACTATATCACCAATAAACTATACAATAGGATACATTTTCGGCAACACATCCAGGTATTTTTTTTTGTAGGGGATATTTTTGGCCACACCCATTGACTCTCGGGCTTTACTCTAGACTCTGGGTTCAGAAATCACACCTGGCAGGCCCGAGGGACCATATGGGACGCCAGGGATTGAACCTGGGTCAGCTGTGTTGCAAGGCAAATGCCCTACCTACTATGCTAACACTCTGGCCCCCCAGGTGGATTTTAATCAAAGTCATGCTAAAGATAAGATAAATGTTTGTGATCTAAAGTGTTATTGAAAAAAACCTATACCTGGGCCGGAGAGATAGCATGGAGGTAGGGCATTCACCTTGCATGCAGAAGGATTGTGTGGTTAGAATCCCGGCATCCCATATGATCTCCCAAGCCTGCCAGGAGTGATTTCTGAGCATAAGCCAGGAGTAACCCCTGAATGCTGCCAGGTGTGACCCATTTGTACACCAAAAAAAAAAAAAAAAAAAAAAAAAAAAAAAAAAAAAAAAAAAAAAAAAAAAAAAAAAAAAAAAAAAAAAAAAAAAAAAAAAAAAAAAAAAAAAAAAA